>PVLA01000874.1:0-122195 GCA_004027455.1 Hydrochoerus hydrochaeris
CTCTCTTCTCCTTTTCTTTACATCTCCTTTTCTTTCCTCTTCCTCCTTTTCTTCTTTCTCCTTCTTTCCTCTCTCTTTTCTACCCTCTTCCCTCCTCCTCTTCAGTTTTCTGTTTCTCCATCATAATCTTGCCCTCTGTTCCATTTCTTCTCTAATTTATTTACTTTTATTCTTTTTAAGATTGCAATTTAAGGTCTTGCTGACATCACTTTTGTAGCTCTATCTATGTGAGGGCCAGTGTGATGCTCTGGTGGGTGTACAGATTTCATCCGGACTTTATTCTCCACCGGATTACCCTCCACCACTGATTTCTACACTCTTCCCCCCATCAGCTTTATTATGAATCCATTCCTTGCTCTGTCTTTCCAGATATTAAAGCTGGGGATGTCATGATGAAGGCGTCCGCTCTTGGCAGGTCCTCCATAAGTGAAGTCTTGTCCCCGCAGCATGCCAGGTGCCAGCCCTCTTCCCCTACATCTGTGTTTTAGACCCTAATGAGCAAACTCCCAGCCCTTCCCAGGAGCTGAGACTGAACTCAAAGACTGAGAGGCTTCACTAGGTTCATGCCTCAGTTCTTCACAGCTTCACTTTGAATTAGAAACTCTGATTATTCCTTCCTGACACAAGCTGGTTGACCAAGGCTGGGAGGGGCGCAGAAGCCCTCCCAGGAGAGCTGGGGCTCAGCTCTCATGCCTTGTGCTTGGCAAATCTTACCTTAACTAGAGTGTCCATGGTGTCCTTTCAGCTCACGACCCGCTTGTTTCCTTTCTGGCTTTTGTCACCAATAAAACTTGACATTTAAAATTGCAGTCAACTGTGTATTGAACTGTTTGTTTGCTCTTTATGTGCTCCCACCTCAACGAGAACGTGTACTTTAGGAAGGAAGGGAGGGAGACACACTGTTTGTCGTTCACCATCAGTGCCGGCTCCCTGAATGGTATCTTGGATGTGCTCAGTAAATATTGGCTGCATCAAGAACAGATTCAGTAAATAAAAATAGTTTTTATTGAAGATATCCCGAGTTGTTCTTAAATGAAACATTCAAGAGACAAGACATTATTTTAAGTAAACAAAGGAAAAATCCAAGATTCAGTGATCTATTACGGTGCGGTTTAAGTAGGAAGCATTTTAAGAGTATGAAAGAAAACAAATACATGAAAAAAAAAACCTAAAAAATAATAAAAATAAAACGTTTCACATGAACTTTCTAAAAAAAGAAAGGACAAGTGGAATTCATTTCAGGTGGAATCAATTTTAAAAATGTATTTTATTTAACCCATGCATCAAAAGTATCATTTCAGCATTTAAATGCTTTCAAGGAACCATAAGGAAATTATTTTATGTTTCTTTTAGTTGTTTTTGTTGTTACATCTTTAATTTCTGTCTTTTTTTGTCTAAGTCTCCAAGAACCAGTGTATGTTTGACATTTAGGCAATCTCCATGCTCACTAGCTACATTTCAGGTGCTAATTGTAGTAGGGGCTGCCATGTTGGATAGAGTAGCTCTGCACACATCTTTTCACGCTAGGACCCTCAGACAAAAAAGGTCAGGGACTGGGCCATAACCATGTCCCAAGGAGATGCAATGCTCAGGTCTGACCCCTAGAGTTGGATATTTTCCCATATCTAAGTATGATATTGAATCTGGGCAGGTTCTTCACAGTGAATCAGAATTGAGATGTCTTGGAGATTAAAATACAGTGACCACCATGTTATGGAACACTTTGTCTCCCAGATAAGCCCTAATCCCTAGTATTTCAGAATGTGAATTTATCTGAAAACAGAATTTCTCCAGGTATACAACTCCTTAAATTGAGCTCACACTGAAGCAGGGTAAAAGAACTAGAGACAGAGACACACAAGGAGAAGCCATGGGGACCACCTAGGCAGACATGGGATGAAGCAACACAAAATATGAGACTCCAAGGATAGCTGGGCACCACTGCAAGCTAGGAAGAGACTAGAAGCTTCTTTACCGAGAGCCTCAGCAAGCCACGGCCCTGTCGATACCTGAATTTCACTCTTGCAACTTCCATAACTGAGGATGAATATCTTCTGGGTCTTTGTATTAAGCCACTCAGTTTGTGATCATTTGTTACAGAAAACTTAGGAAACTAACATACAAAAATAGGGCCACCAGATAAAGTAGAGGATGCCAAGATAAATTTGAAGTTCAGATACAAAATGAAAACTTATTAAACAGTAAATGTATCACATGAGTGCTTGACATCACTTTTGTAGCCGAGGACATATTCTTAGCTGGTGTCCTATACTTTTTGATTGTAAAATCGGGCAACCCTACCCTCCAAACCACTTCCCATGTTATCAACCACAGCTTTCAAAAACACTAGCTGTCGTCAGGATGTCCTGGTGGCTTGACTGTAGAAAGCAATAGGTGCTTATTTATGTGTTGTGTGTGAATAAATACACGCACGTGCAGGCATTCTGAAGTTCTTACACATTCATGAAGCAATGTAGTAATATTAATTTTAGCAGGGACAGAAATCAGAAAGATGCCAACATCTAATAAATAAGAATGGAATCGAATCACCGCCTATGAATGGGCCGGTGGAAAAGCTCTCTGATGCCACAGGATTCTAACACCATCATCTCATCACAGCCAGGCTACAGCACGCGCCTGCCTGAGCCAATGGGGAGCTGCATGTCTAAGCAGGCCCGGTGGCCTGGGAAAATTACTGACCCCTGCAGCCTGCGCCCTGCTAACTGCTGGTGCGTGCTGTTCCCCAAAGCTCTAATCCCCTCCTTCTGCTGGAGCCATGAACTGACGGGGACAGACTTTATGGATTTTATTAGCCAAGCAGATGTCCTTGATATCTGGGAGATGTGCCCACAGCTCTTTCAGGACACAAAGGGGAGGGACTGTTTCCTTTGCCTCTCCCTCCTTCTCCATGGCTTCCACCCCTAGCAGTGGGCTTCCTGCCATTCATCCAGGAGATTTCTGTTCTTCCTGCAAGACAGAGGGGCCTGCAGGGCAACACATCTTACCAGGCAGAGATGAACCAGCCTGAATATTTTACGATCCTGCCTATTGGGAAGAGCAGTTCTGGGTGTGTACTAAGTTCAAGAAGTTGTTGGAAAGGAGAAAGAAAAAAACCCCAAACAAACAAGAAATGAGTATTTCTGGTGCATGTGGGTATAGCAGGGTTATAAATAGCTTATATTTTTGTATAGGCAAAGTTCTGGCTGGGATTTAAGGAACTTCAGGGTTTACTGATGATTAGTTAACCCTACCAAGATTTATTGAGAACATCCTGTCCTCTCAGGAATTAAATGCTGGCAATCTAGTGACAAAAAAAGAAAGACAAGTTCCCGACCTTCGTAGAACTTACCTTCCATGAGAGGGTCTGGATAACAAACAAGCAAACAAATAAACACCTTATGCTCCATTTTAATAAACATTGGGAAGGAAATCAGTAGGGCTCAGGGAACAAGAGTACTAAGAGAGCTATTTTAGGAATAGGCATTAACAAGAGACCCAAAGCATGGCAAAGAGACAGGCAAGGACAATGTCCACAGACATTTCAAAAGCCCCAGACTTTTCAAAAGTAAATGGATTTGGGGTGTGTCAAAGAGTACTTCAGAAACCTAATTATATAAATCTCTGGAAGAGTTGTAGTTTTGCAAGAGAGATCACACCCCAAAATACCCACAGCATGAAAGAACTTTCTTTGGCACGCAGAAAGGTGCTACTTACTGAATGCATGACTCTCTCCTGAAGCTATGCCCTTTCTAGTTTGTAGGACACTTGGAAGAGTCAGTCACAGTCACTCAAACCATTTCTGCACTGCACAGTTCTCCCCTTGAAAAAAGCTCTAAGCTTGAGAGATTAAGACAGGAACAAGTGAAGAAGGGTGGAGAAAAAAGTGGAAATTGGAAACAAAAATGTTTCAGCTTCGAATTCCCTGCATGCCCATGGGCATCATGCTACCTCTTTGAAAAACTTTCCAGATAAATTGTTCATCTTAATGGCGGAGAATAGTTATCATGAAATAAATGTGTTTCCCCACTGCCACCTTTTTTTTTCTTTTCACATGAATATGATCCACTTAACCAACACTAGAATGAGGCATACCAATCTAGCAAGCAATTGAAGACAGAGACCTTATAGTCTCAAGATTTCATGGAGTTTGAACTACCAAAGCCATTTGAGAACACGACAACAAAACACATCTTCATGCTTGATCTCTTCTAACACTGCACTTTTACTCCCAGGAACAAACATGCCATTCTCTGTACCTTGGATGTGAAATACACAGTCCATGTGGACTTAGTTGTGGAGAGGAATGGGGGTTAGAGCAACACTAGATAGAGATTTGGGGGTTCATGATGCAGTTCAGGACATACCCCACCCTCCACACATCCTGGAAGGTCCATTTCTAGTCCTTACTATTTCTAGTGTTCCTACAGACAAAATTTGCCTCTGTTACTTGACAAAATAATATTTTTTTTCTCAATAGGTTTATATTCTTGGGCACACACAGACTGATAGAGGCATTCATACTACAGAGCTCACAACTAACTGCTTTCTACTGCTTTATATTTCTGAATCACAATTGCCTGGTTCCTTCTGTGCTCCATGACTTGATTATAAGCTTTGGAGCACTGAATCATGTTTATTTTCTCTGTTTTGTGCTGCTGTCTGCCCATGGCTATTTGTTTGAATAAAACAAACAAACACCACCACCGCAACAACAAACCCAACCAAATAAACAAACTAAGCCACACATGCGTAGCCAGTATGTGAACTCACAAACAGACTCCCAGGTTAGAGCCCTTCCTGGTCACATAGAGAATCCATCTACTGACAAGAAGCCATGTGTGTGAGCCACATGTGTACCTGCTCGTGTCTGGACTGTCTGTTTCTGAAGTTGCTCCACACATCCTTCAGCACCCTTCCATCTTTGCATATTTTTACTAGAGAATTCCAGGCACCTGGTTGGTGTGCACTGTCACTTCCCAGCCTGAAGCTGACAGAAAGGCCCACATGAGAGGTTTAGAGTTTTTTGTTCTTCAAGGCTCACTATGTAAGCCCCAGACCAGGTGGTCAGCAGGGTCGAACACAGTTCATGGCCTGACTCTCTTTTATGAGCCAGAACTCAACCATCAGCGCTGGAGGGAGACTTAATCTATTTAAATACCCCCTACTCTGGGGTCCCAGATGGTGGTGAGGCCAAAGCAAAGGTGTCAAACCATGTGTGGTCCTTAAATAGTCCTTTATGTTTGTCGCAGGAGTTGAGCCTGAGGCCTGGACCCATTCCAGTTGGTAATTGATAATTTCAACTGGTAATTATGTGCTCTGGGTGGTTTCGGTTGGCATTCCACACATCCTGTCCTCAAATGGCGAGAGGTGTTCCCGGGTTTCATGCCAGAGGTGGCTCCATTTCAAGCCCCATAAAGTTTCTAAATACCTCTGGAATGCTGCAGAATGAAAGATGCTGTCCTCGTAAAACACACGGGCTTCTCAAAAGAAAACCCATTACTCTCTGATAATGACAATTTTTCCTTGTCCTTATGTTCCTTGTTAAAGGAAAATGTCAATTAATAAAGAATACACACATCACCCTTTCCAGGAATTAACTGTCTGTGCCAGCCACTGTCACTGGGGGCTAAACAAGTAATCAGTTTGCAAATCCTTATAATCCTTGGAATATACAGAGATGGTCTAGATTCAACACTTGTCTTCTTTTATTTTTCCCTTTTCACTGTTTGATATATGTAAAAGGTGTACTCCCTCATCTTCCCATGGCTCTAATTAAGAGGACATAAGATGCTTTCTTTGAGTGGACACTGGCCAGTGTTTTATGGGACAGCAGCAGAAATGCAGTAGTACCCATCCTCTTCTTACTCTTTCCAAAGGGGCTGGAAAAGCAACTTCAACTAAAAATTGTGATAAGTTGACCACAAGGGCAAGCACTACTGAGACCCATGTGCAAGAGTCTCAGGTGGCAGTGTCCTGAGAATGTACTGGCCCAACACATACACACTCTCAGGTCATTGCCTATGGGCTTGGTTCTCTATTGCTGAGTAACAAACATGTGAGGTTAATACAATCCAAGTGCCTTAAAGCTTCAGCATTTTATTGTTCCCCAGTTGTGGGTTGATTGGGCTCAGTGGGGTGGTTGTGATGCTGGTCTCACTGAAAGTGTTCAAGTGGCTGCAGTCAAAGGGAGGCTGGGAGTTGAGTCCACAAGAGGAAAAGCTACAATGGCTCATTCCCTCACTAGGTGGTTCCTTCTCCAGGTGGCCCCTCAAATGAGCCGCTGAACTCCTTATATCAGAGTTCATGGCTCCAGGGAGAAAATTTTAAAACATGAGATGTAGTAGTCTTCCTAAAGGTTGGACCCACACTGCAGTACTTACTGTTTCTTATCACAGTGGGTGGGTCCATGTGATAGGGAGGACACAGGTGTGTAAAGACAGGCAGATAAGATTCCTGGGTCATATGTGACAAAGAGCCAAAACCACCGCCATCTTCCTTGTCAGCCTCCATCTAAGGGTTCTCACCAAACACCTGAGCCCAGATTCCTTGCCCTGTGCTCCCTCTTCTCGGACCCAGCACTGCTCCTTCTCTGGTCAGTCTGCCCCTCAGTTTTGGTTGCACTTTTGCTTTCTCTTCCGAGCACATTGACAGTCCCCATCTCTCCCATTTTCTACTTCCCTGAAAGCTCATAAGGAATTCTCCCTTGTGACAGCTAATCCTGATCATGCACTTGACTGGGTTCCTGCAACTGTGATTAGTTCTGGAAGGTGCTAATGGCATGCGTGGGTTCACCCACTGGCAAGTTCACAGCTGAAAGGACTATTAGGAGGTGGGGCTTGTTTACAGGAAGTGGGTGACGGCCGATGTTAGACACTGTATCTGGTCTCTGGTCCCTTTTCCTCTGGCTCTTTCCCATCTGCTCTGCTTCCTGCATTCTGTGAGTTGTGCTCTTACATACTCTGCTGCCATGGTAGAAGCCATCTGACCATGGACTGAAACCTCTGAAACTGTGAACCAAAATAAAGCTTCCCTCCTTTAAGTTGCAGGTATGAAGTATTTTGTCTCAGCAGCAGGAGAGCTGACTAATAACCCCTTTGACATGAAATCTGATAGGGATTCCTACCAAAATCAAGTCAATATCATTTGGTGACTAAAAAAATTGAGAAGTGGCATAAATAATATGGCATTGTTTAAAAATACACACAGTAGCACATACGTGCTTTACTGAAACTATATAGATCAACATCTCCTAAGTGGGAATATTTGGATGCTGGAAAGGGAAACAGATAATTGTTAAACTTCATACCCTTCCAGATGTTAAAAATTGCACTTACCCCACACGCTTTTATAATAAAAATTCATTAAGAAACCTAACTGGCATGTGAGAGGCATTTGCTATCCTGTGATCCACCCTTCGGACTAGCTGTTTTTTGACATTATGGGATACCTTTCCTGAAGAACTCCTAATTTGAACATACCCAAGGATCCACACAAAGCCACAGATGCACACACATACACACGCACCGCACCAGTCTGTATAACTATCATTAAACATTGTTTAGTAAATGTGTTCAACATGCAGCCTGCAATGTCCAGAGCTTGCACACAGTTTCCAAAATCAAAATCAGTACTGAGAAGTGAATCTTGCTCAAAAGTGCAAGGCCAAGCCCTGCCTGTCCATGACGTGGCTCTTGTTTTTCTGAGCTCTGAGTACTGAGAAGCATTCTCCATTATATTGGCCCCAGTGTCTGGGTCACTCAGACAGATAGGTGCCGACAGAGGGCAGTTCAGGTAGAACCACCTCCAGCACCGAGGTGAGTGAGTCTCTTGTCCATCAGCTGATCATTTCCCAGAATGCCTCTCCAAGGGGCATCCCACCATCATTTCAAGATTGCACATATTTATGAGAACAGGCTCTTTCCTGAAAGGCAGGTGTGATGTGGAGAAGCATTTGAGGGCTGGTCAATGGCTACGGGGCTCTATCAGATGGTGCCATAATTTGACTTAGCTCAGTAAAATTGAGCTTTTAGGGCAGACAAAAAAGAACCTCATGTTCCATAAGTGCTTGTTCAAAGAATGCTGTACAGCTTCCAGCTGCTCTGCCCCAGCCCAGCCACTGAAGCAGCGTCGTCTCAGTACTGCTAACTCACATGTGGGGATAAGTTTGGGGTGTTAAACATACTGGGAGTATTGAAAAGCCCATTGACCTGAAGACTTCGCTGAGCATGACATTAGTCAAGAGCAAGTCTGAGTTCTCCTGAGTTTTGGGTCTGGTTGGAGGGACCCAAAGTTTGATCCCAACTTTGCACCTATACAGGTAGAAGAGTATTAAAAGCATCCACCCAGCATTTTCCTAAGCTGGTTCCAAGGACTTGTTTCCAAGAAGGGGACTTTGAGAACACAGCAGTGGTGAGAGCTAAGCCTACTTAACAGGAGAGACTGGGAGCAGGATAAAATCCAGGCAGTTGTGGCCTCTCTGTGGACTGACGACCACATGCGCTGTATTATTGCTTCATCCTACCACCTCTATGCCTCAGTTCCAAGAGTATTACCATTTTTCAGAAGAGGAAATTGAGGCTCTAAGATGCTCACTCAAAAAATTGTCTACATTTTTGACATCCTTATGTTATACACAAGACTTTATGTTAACAGCAAAACTCCTTATGTTATGTGTAACTCCTTATGTATAACACACTTACGTTATACATAAGACTGTATGTATAACAGGAAAACTCTACTTCCATGCATTCCTGTGCATAACTGGTTTGAACAATTTTCTTCAGTTGAAATCAGAAATGCTTCAAAACCTCAGCACCTACAGATGGAGAACTTGCTGCTCAGATGACCACAATGCTGAATTAATAAAGACACTATGTGACAGGGTGAGAAACAGGAGAGAGGAGACCTATGAGTGACAATCCCACTGTCAGCTCCTGTCTGTCGGTGCATTTGGTGCTATGCTATTCAGAAAAGAGTTCATCTTACCCTCAGGAGCACAGGAAGTGGAGTCTTATTAAATTCCTTATTTCGGACTGGGACACAGGCAGAGAGGTTAGTCACTTGGCTGCAGTCACAGAGCCGCAGAGCCAAATTTCAAATTGGGACTGTCTTTAGCCAGGGTCTTGGCTTGTGATTATTTGATGTGCTGTCTCTGGTGAGACCGTATGACAGCTAAGTTGTACAGTCAACTGAAAAGGGCGTTGAAGCTAGAGATTGCTCACAGGTGTCAGGCTAAGGCAAGGCCAGCCCTGAAAACACAGAGAGCACAAAACAGGCCAGGTAAACAAGTTGTTCCAGCTCCAAGAAGTCAAGGGCCCAGGTCAGCCAGGCAAACAAGTTGCTAGGCAGTGGAGTTGAAATTGACATCCTCCTCTGAGCAGTTCCTCCTCTCCTGCCAGGAGACTAAGGGCTCCACCTGACCCCAGCTTTTGTCTCTTGTTTATTTTCTAATCCTTTTGCTGTCCTTCTCCCTGGGAACATCTAGTGCCGCCACTGGTCACTACAGTCAACTCCATTGGTTTAAAGCACGCCCCTGGGAGTTTCTGGGTAAGTCAGGGAGGCTTAATCCAGGGACAGTATCTGGTCCTTGGCCCATTTCTCTTTAGAGCTCTTTCCCTGTGCCCTGCTTTAAGCCACTGTGAGATGAGCACCATTCTCCTCCACGCCCTTCTGCCATGGTATATCTCTGCCTTGGAACCAACAGACCATGATTGAAGCCTCTGAAGGCATGTGCCAAATAAGCTTCTCGTTCTCATGTGGATGTCTAGTATTTAGTCCAGCCATGGGAAAACTGACCAATACAGATTGCCACAGGGAAAGAAGCCATGTCTTGCTTTTCAGCGCAATGGTCTGCAGCACAACACAGCGGGTAAAAAAACACCAGGGGCAGCAATGGGATTTACATCCTAGACATTCAGACACGCCACAGATTCCACATCTTTCCCTCTCATCAGCTGACCCTAGCAAACTTGAATAGGCCCCATCAGTGACCGTGGACAGCTGGACAGCAGTTAGACCACTAGGGTCACTCTTCCTTGTGTTCCATCTCCCATCTCCATCCACACATTTGGACACTGCTCTTGTTGACAAAAATTAGGGTCGAAACAGGGAGTTGGGGTGAATGCTCAATGGCTCGGTGGCTGCAGAGAATTTTTGCAGTATTTCTAAAAGCTCTCAAATCTACTTCCCAGAGTCTTCAGTTCCTTCATTTGCCCACTTTTTGATACCACCATCAAGTCTAGGAGGTCCAAGCAGCACATTGGTAATCCTGATGCCATCCAGTGTGGCTCCCAGGAGGGCTCTTGAAGGTGGCAGTGGATCCCAGGAGTTAAGGATTCATTTTATAAAGTCATAAGAGCATGAGCTTACTTATACATTTTAGTTTTGTTGTTGTGATGATTGTTTGATCTTTGCACGAGTAGCACACAACTCTACAGGTTCACAGAGGGGGATCCTCTCCTTGTTTGTTCTGCAGACCCGGTTAAATGTCAGCTGAGGCAAGCATCAGCTCTCATACATCTGGAAGCCCCATTTCCTCATGTGCAAAGCAGAGATAATGTGGCGCTTCTCCCATTGTCTTGTGGTGAGAATTCAGTAAGGTTAAGCATCAGATGCAGCACAGTTCAAAAGCTTTGAAAAATGCGTATGACTTAAACGTGAGCACTTGGGGTAAGCAGACTCCAGTGCGTGCCTGTACGTGGGATCTCTGGCTCTAAGATGGGTGAGAACCACCGAACTCTCTGTCCACACAAATTCACACATATTTAGTCTTGTTTTCCTGTGGCATTAAGAAATAAGTTGTCATCTGGTGTACACATGTAACTTTGCACTCACGTGTGCATGTCCAGGTGTGTGTGTACATGCACAATATTTATATGCTTATTTAAAAAGTAGCAGCTTTAATTTTCTTCCAAGAAACATGAACATTGTGGAACTTTTTATGGATATTACATAGCTAGTGATCAGCTTTTACCATGTCACTGATTTTTTTTGGGTGGGGGGCATTTTCTTAGCAATCTGTATCTCAAACAATGTGTGCAGATCACAGGATCCATTTCTTGGGCTGCCACTGGGTGCCATCCTTCTGAGACATCAGTTGCTCACCTTTCCCTCACAGGCATAAGGAATCTTCTACCATGGTCCCCATATCTCAGCCCCATCCAGGATTAAGGGTGCGGGCAGGGGTGGGTGACACCCACAGCTCATTGCTTCAGCCCACTATGCATTCCCTCCTCGAGTGTCTCTGAAATGCTGCATATCAGATATCAGCAAGACAGTCCGGTGTCTTTACCCGTGGCCACTTCCTCCTGCTCACACATGGGCAGCCTGACATAGAGGAAACTGGGAAGTAGCATGATCCACTTCAAAGAACTAGCTCCACCGCTGCTGCCTTAGAGGTCTGGAGAAAGTGATTCAGTCTCACTTATCATCCGACTCCCCGCCATTAAAATGGGGACCCACTGGTAATCCTTCCCTGATTTAGAACAGCGCATCTCCAAATATGGTTTCCAGAGGACTCACACACCAGCATTGTCTGGAAACGTGTTAGAAACACAGGTTCTTTGGGCTTCACCCCAGACTCACAGAGTCAGAAATACTGGACGTGGGGCCCAGAATCCTCCAAGGGTGCAAAGAGAGCCCCAGATCTGAGAACTACTTCCTTTGCTATTGCTGCTTTGTCTCTTACATGACAAGTCCTACCTGGTGGAAATTTCTTCAGAGTGCATCCAACTATGCCTCTGTTCTTTTCAAAGAGTGCTGCCCTTGTGTTCCAATGCTGCCCGTCCCTGGCTGAATCCCACACAACTCCTGCATCTGTACTGGGAAGTCTCCCTCCCTAAGAGACACCGCTGTGCCATCCTGGTGGAATTGTTCCTACCCTGGAGTCCTTGATATTTCTCTGTGGTAAGGGCTGCTGGTCCAACCTATCCATTTCCCTGAGCAACTCCAAGATTCTGTGGACAGGACTCATGCTGATATTGTCCCCAAGCTTGTGCAGCTGTGGAATAAGTGAAGTGTTGTTTCTGACATGCAATCTCAAGGTGACATCCTTCTTGTCCTCCACCAAGTCTCCCCAAATATCACAGCACACACACTGTGTCCTCCCTGACCCTGTCAAACTTGGGATCTGAGCAGAGAGCAGTCTGGATCATGCAGGGGAACCATTTCTAAGCGGGGCAAGATCATTGAGCTTATCTGAAGCGCATATCCCAACCTACATTCAAAACATCAGAAAAGCTAAACTAATTTGTGTTTGTTTTAAGTGATATTTTCTCTAGCATTTCTCCAGGAGCACTTGATAAATAAATATTAACCTGAGAAAAAAATGATGATCTGACCACATGATGTCTAAAAGTTCAGCAGAGTGAGTTATTAATCATTGACTTCCTCATATGGTAAAGGGAACCAAATTTTAAGGGAAAATATACTGCAGTGGGGGAGGAGAAAATTCAAGTTGGCTTCCATGTAAAATCAAAAAGGAGGGGAATAAACATGAAGGGTAAACATGAGGTAATGTAACACTGGGTCTGTCCTTCAAACTAACACAGGAAATATCTACTGAGTTCATATTAGGAGATCCTAAAACATAACGGGTTGAAGGACTGACTGTCACAAAGACATGCCATGTGCACGCCGCTGTGTGCTGACCCCTGGGGTCGGCGCTGTGACTGTCACAGTTTTAGGGAAGGGCTGATGTGTAAGAAGTAACGTCAGATAGGGTTGGTGTCCAGGCCATTGCTATTCACTGTGGGAAAAGAACATGGAGTCAGGAAAGGCTTCCTGGAAGATGAAAGGCTTTCTGCAGAGGACAAAGTTGAGGAGAGACAGAGTAGTCCAGAGGAGCTGCTCTCCCTAGGAGAGGCTCAACCTGGGAAGGTTTGTGGGAAGATGATAGGAGGTCTGTGCACCAGCGGGGTAGACCTCAGAGGGAACCTAGGTCCTCAGGCTCCTCGGCAGGGTTAATTAACTACACAAGGCTGGGCCTCAACTTCAAAGTTTCTGATTCAACAGTGGGGGCAAAAGGAGCTGAAAGTTTCATGTTTAACATATTCTTCAAGCAAGCTGTGGGTATAGGAGCTCCACTTTCAGAATCACTGGCCTACCTATTCCCTGCTAAAGACATCAGGTGCATACCTATAATTCTAGCACTCAGGGAGGCTGAGGCAGGAGGATTGCAAGTTTGAGCTCTCCCTGGGGAACTTAGTGACTTAGTGAGAACCACTCTCCAAGTAAAAAATAAAAAGGACTAGGGAGGTAACTCGGTGTGAACACCCTCATTTCAAACTGCAGTATTGGAAAAAAAAAAATCCCAGAAAACATCCAGTTCCCTCCCAGGGTGGAAGCAAGGTAAAACTAGAATCACGCTCTTCTGCTGCCCGCATCCTTGGCACAAGTGCTGTGCGCTTTCTGAAGCGTCTTTGAACCACTCCCCGGCCTAACTTCCACACCCCGGAGACCTCGATGCCAAAGCCAAGGGTCCCCACCCAGCACACTGCCGGGTTTCACAGCCCTGAGATCTCAGGTCTCACACCTGGCAGAAGAGATAGTCGGGGCCTCCTAACGTCCGTCTGTTCGTCTAGATACTTGGGACTTGGCACCTGTTGAAAGGGCTCCTGCCTGCCTTAATTATTCCACCCCAGGGTGTGACTCAAAGAGGAATGGGGTGGCTCATTATGAAACCTCCTTGCCTGCAACCAGATCCCAGATTGGGAAGCTCCGGGTTCTAATGGTGCCATTAACTCTGATTAGATATAGGTGGCTCTTTAGTTTGCTGCTGTTACCATCCTAATCTGAGTTTCTTCATCTTTGAAGTGGGGATGAGGTCGCTTTATTGTTTCAAGCTTGGGCACCAGGGTTGCTGCTTATTAAATGCTAATTAGTACATGATAAATGCAATTAGAGGGTTGGAGATGGTGCTGTGCCCTGCCCAGCAGCACCAAGCTGGCCACCCCATGCCAAACCAGCTCTCCAGCTGCAGAGAGAATAGTTGGGAAGCAAAATAGTCCTGAAGAGCTTGTTCACTGCCAAGGCCAAGTTGTGGCCACTGTGTAGATTTTACACCTTTTAGGTTGTATATTTGCTCTGTATCTTATTTCCTCCCTCTCCCTGCAAACACTGACTGGAGGATTGGTAGATGTGCCTTATAAGGTGCACCTGGCAGCTGACTGGTGCAGCAAAGGGGTACAAGCTTTGCTTGTATTGGGTTTTGTTACTGATGAGAAATCCTAAGAATTCTGCTGTTGCTGCTGCTGCTGCTGCTACCCCTGGATGCTCCAGTTCTGAGATCTCTGTTCTTCCCTTTCCCTCACGGGCATAAGAGAGCTTCTGCTACTCCTGGCTAATTAACTATATTCCAAGTGGGGGAAGTGACAGGGCTTCACCTACCCCCATTTTTACACAGGAAGCAGAATGTGTCCCTAATGAGATACCCTGTCTCTTAGTGGCTTTTCCCTTTAACCTCACTGGCAGACCTGCCCCAGGGGTGCAAGCATGTTCCCAGGAGAGGAGCATCTCACTCTTCTGGGCAGAACTGGGATGTGGGTGAAGGGGAAGGAGAGAATGGGCTTGGAGTAAGCCCCTGCCTACATCCACCAGGCAAGCTGCAGGCAAGTGCATTCCCCGGAAAACCCTGCATTGCCAAGTGTCAGTAATTCAGCTTGGTCAATTTCTCGCTTATCAGCTTCCTGACTTGTGTAAATGTAGTAATAATCCACCCACCCCTCCAGAGGTGTAGTGGTGTTTATGATGTCACGTGTGAAATGCCAGTGGCAGGCAAAGTGTGCATCCATGTCAAGTGACATGGGAGGGACAGTTTTCCTCCTTGACTCCACTGGCCCCACTGGGCCCCTGAATAGTGTGCCCTGCCCTTTCCCAGAGTCCTCAGGGAACCCAGAAAGCATGCCTGATGTCCCTGTGGCCTGGTGAGCACAAAGTCTGTCCATGCCTTCCTAGTGGCTGGACTTTGCTCCTCGCTGGAGAGCAGGACCCTTCCGGAGAGCCTGCAGATCTTGGAAACACATCATGGTTTGACCTTTAAGCTACAGATGCATAAAACCTTCTAGCAACTTGTTTTTCACGGTCAGAGTCCACACTGCTGGCCCCCTCATCACGTGGGCTGGCTCAGGGCCATCCACTGTCCCAGAACTAGGAAGAACAAGGACTAATGACCTCCAATTGATATGTAACTTGCCCTAATATTGACCCTGGGCCTGTGGTTAGTGATTCCCTCCGCAGAGTAAATGATTGGTCCATTCTGGCTTTTACCCTGGTTAACTCTGCCCTGGTCCTCAGAGCTGTTTTGCACAACACACAGGCCTGGCCATTCATCCTGTGCAGAGGGGCCAGCCACACAACCCTGCTAGGAAGTGGACATGGTGGCCAACTTGGCCATATTTCTTCTGAATCACTTAGGAGGGGTGGCCACCCCCCAGTAAAGGGTGGAAGTAGAAAGTCCCTGCCAGAGATACATCTTTGTCCCACTCTCCATGTCCGTAACAGAATTGATAATAAGAATTAATCATACTGTGACCTGAACACTCAGACAGCCCAGCGTGCTAACAATGAGAAGCACCCATTCCTCAATTACTACACTCCAAACACCTGCTCTAAGCTCTGTTTTAAGCACTGCACGGTGAGGTTAGAACAACAGGTTTCCTGCCTCGGTGGGGAGACAAGCAGCGATTAGGTCTTGGTAATTAGGGCTGCCACGGAGAGCGCGGTAATTATTAGTCCTGATACTATCAGAGCTTGCTCCATACTAGGTGCTTGGCTGCATTATCTGTTCAAGCACCATCCTCATCATTACCCCAGATGTGGGCTCCCAAACAGGTAACCCCCATTTTAGACTTGGCAGCTAAAGTTCAGGAGTCTATGTAACTGGTCCACAGTCTCATGGCCATGAGAATCAGAGAGGGCAGAGGATGCCCGGCTGGCTGAGTACGGGGCTGCACTCGGAACACCAGAGCTGGTTATTCAGGGTCACACAGAGGTTTTGCCTCTTCCTGTTTTTGCAACCTTGGGAAAGTTACTTCTGATCTCTGGTCTTGGCTTTCCAATCTATGAAATGGGCTTTCTAATGTCATCTATTCCACAGGGCAGTGAAGAGCGAACAGGTTCAGCATTTGCAAAATGCTTTCATAGTTCGCAGATGCAAAGACTGGGGTTCTAGGTCCTTTCCTGGTCAGGAAGCCCCTGCTGTGCCATAGGAGGGCTGGACCCCGACCTCAGCCAGAGCTAGAGGGGAAGCAGCTGGGGTAAGATCTGAGGGGCAGCTGAGAGCTACAAGATGCGAGGGAAAGCGGCCTTGGAGGCAGCAAAGCGGTGCTCACGGAGCCCCCACACGCAGCCAGCTTGGGGGCACCCAGGAAGAGACAGGAGGACTTAGAGGGAGGAGGCGTATAGAGGAGGCCGAGGGCTGTGCCGGTATGGGGAGATGGTACAGAATGGGAAGCAGAGGAAGGGCCCAGCCCGAAAAAGAATCTGGGCTTCCGTCTTGCGGTCGTCCACGCTCCGGAGAAGCTAAGGTCCTCTGGTCAGCACTGAAACGCCACTTCCTTCTCCTCCAACCCCTCCCCCGCCCAGCGGAAGTGGGGAGCCCACCGCATGGGGTCTACAGCTTGCTCCCTTCCAGTTCTTCCTGTTTCCTCCTGTACAGGCTCCAACCCCTGCTTGGGCCAAAGTGGCCTGGGGGAGCGTAGCGGGGACTTCCTAGTGAACCTCCGGTCCAAGCCTGAGCACTACACCTCGCCGGACGGCGCTCAGGGTAGAGAGTTGAGCCCCGACCTTGGAATGACCTTTGTAGTCACCTTCCTGGGCTCTGAGGTCTGTCAGGTGGCTCAGCTCCCCTGCTCATAGCGTGGGGAGCCCTGGCTTGCTAAACTCCTGGGCTGAGAGTCTGCACCCCAGGGTCCAGCTCTCAGGTAGACAGTGGACTCTTGAAGGTGTGCACTGGCCGCTCAGCTCCCCAACTACAGGGATCTCTTCATGCTGCCTCTGTCCTCAGAGAGGGACCCCGAGATGGAGAATGGAAGACCGTGTTCTCAGTGCACCCAGCCACCCGCCCAGGGGATCGGCTGGCCTCCATCATTTCCCAGAGCCCTGTGGGCAGCTACAAAGAAGCTTTTGAGGATAAACAAATGCAGAATTGAGAAAATAAAGAAGGAGCTGGCATCTGAAGAATGTGAATATTTAGAAAATGCTGGGGAGTGGAGGCAGCGCAGGCTGTTCCCTTGTAGGTCAGCTGCCTGATGGCCTGGGACAGGGGACTGCAAAAAAAAAATAAAATAAATAATAATAATAATAATAAAGGAAAGGGAAAAGAAATCATAGTGGACAGAAAAGTTCCTCCAAGTTCCTCCAAAGGCCGTGACAGCAGATGACACGGAGGAGATAACCTGGGGACGAGGTGACCATCACTGCACACTTGAGACCCACCAGCCCCTTTTCACACAGCGCTGTAGTTTGTTGTTATTGCCTAATGTCACGTGACTGTTATATTTTTATTGGCTGAGAGGTTCTGGGAAATTTAAAACCACCATTGTCTGGAGCGGGTCAGGGCCAAACCTCAGAAAATGATGGCCACAAGCCAGCAACAGGACATACAGAAATTTGGAGGCAAAAATTAAGGAAGTCTTGGCTACCGTCTTCTCTCAACTATTGCAGAGAGTGGCAAATGGCAAAGATCTAATTGTGGAAGCACTCAGTGCAAAGTTTGCCAATCTGTGGTCATGGAAAGTCCAAGGAGCCCTTGGTTATTGCTTCCGATTCTCCTGTTCATTTGCTTATCCATTCATTCATCCATTCGCTAGACATTTGTTACCTGTCTGATAAGTACTAATACTTTCTACATCAGCCAGGTATCTTCTACACCCTTAATATGTGTCCTTTTATTTATTCTTACAGCAGTACTATAAAGCAGGTGCCATTACTGTTCTCATTTTGGAAATGGTAAAAGCATAGGTAAGGTATTCACTTCTTATGGCTGCTATAACAAATCACTGTGAATTAAGAGTTTTAAACAATGCAAACTTATCTTCTTACACTTCTGGAGGTCAGAAGTCCAATATGGACTCTTAGGCTGAGCATCAACATGCTTTTTTGACTTCCTGCTTCTGGAGGAAGCCAACCCCCCATCTTCCAAGCCAACAATGGCAGGTCAACTCCTCGCGTGGCACCATGCTGACACCAACTTCCTGTTTTGCCTCCCGTTCCCAATTTTAAGGTTTCTGTGATTATATTCGCTCTATCTGCAGAATCCTAGCTAAACTATTTTAAAGACACAAACCAACAACTTTCACTCTGAAGCCTGGATTCATTCCTCCCAAGCACCATATTGGTTCTGGGGATTTAGGGTAAGGACATCTTTCATGAACTGTTATTCCATGTACCATGGATAGCAAGGTGGGTCAGGGCCATGGTCAGTGTGTAGCATCTTTAGGCTTCAGCTTTGAGTCTCTTATTTTTATCTCCTCTGTGCTAGGACTCAACCAGGAGCTCCGGACGGACTCATCAATATGAAGTAGTCTCCATCTTTGACCTAGTGGTTCTATATTCCACTGGTTTCCTTGGACCAAAGACTTGTACATTGTGAACAAGAAGGGCTTGAGACCCTGGAGATGGAACAACTCTGAGCTGCAGAGTGTAGAGGAAGAAATAACATTTTGATGCACAAATTAAGTGAACATCTAGAGCCTTTCATTGGGACAACAATGAAAGACCTAACTGAAGCTCGCTGGGGAGTCTGCATAGTGCTAGTCCTTTCACCCCCAACCCTGATTATCTGTTGACCTCTGCAAAATTCAAGGGCTGGCATTTTCAGTTTAAGGTGCTTTTTACCTGCCTGTATATACACACTTATGTTGACTGTTTCCACATGTGTGAAAAAGCATATGGTTCCAAAAGTTTTCCTTGGGCTGCTGCAGAGATCATTTTTGGTGAACACCAACGCCCCTACTTTGTGACTGGATGACATATATGAGCAGGCTATACTGCACGGAAGAGGCCTGAGAAACAAGAGAAGCAGCTTTTTGACAAATCACTCTGCAATCACTGTTTCAAATGAAATTTGTCTTCCTGGGACCCTGAACACGTAATCACAATCAAAGCACAATGAAAACACTCTGGTTTGATTTGATTTGTCCTTTAAGCCTGTGGTGAAGTGAAGACAAATCTCTATCTTGGAAAGTAGATAATAATGGTGATTACTTGTGTCAACTTGGAGTTCCTGTGGGATCTTGGCAGTCATGAAGGGGACTAATAAAGCCAACCATGGGCGGTCACACAGACGTGACCTTGTGTAATGTATCTGTCCCTCCCCCTTGCCTCTATGGCACTATTCCTCTGCTCTTCTTAGCCACCATGAACTGAGCATCTTTGCCTCACCCTTTCATCATAAAGTTCGTGCCTTGGAGCTAGGTGACCATGAACTGAATGCTCTGAAACCATAAACCAAATTAAACCTCTTCTTGTTGGTGAGCTATAGATGTTGGGCATTACAACCCGGAATAAGAGAGCTAACAGAGTATTTTTTTCAGTTACAGTATCTACCTGGGGCCAAGCCTTTGTAAATAACAAGTAGACAATGATTTGGAGCCAAATGACAGATTTAACTTGAATGTCCAAGAACTAGTAGAGGAAAACATTCCTGAGATTCCCTGGGAATCATTGGAGCACAAGCCACATTTTCGGAATTGGGATCCCTTCTCAAGGGGAAATGTATACCTGGAACTGTACAGTGAGGCAAGATTATTAGATGCCTTACGTATTCTTTTGCCGTCACACAGTTGCTGTAAAACTGTCTCCCTCAGCCTCATTCAAGAAAACGCAGAACTTTACTCCACATTTTCAGCCTAGGAGACCAGATAGTTGCTTTTTAAAGATGTGGATTCTCGGTCCCTCATTTCTAATCCTGGCTCTGACATTGCTAGTTGGGTGATCTTTGGAAATCACTGAACTTTATTGGTTCATCTAGTTACCTAGCACATCTCAGCCAGGAGCAATCTGGAAATGTCTGGAGATACTATTGGTTGTTACCACTAGGAAAGGGTTGCTACTGACATTTGGTCCATGCTGGGGATGGAACTAAGCATCTTAGGATGCTCAGGAAACCCCACAGCAAAGGATGCTTTGACCCCAAATGCCTTTAATGTCAAGGTTGAAAACCCATGTGGCACATAGGTATAAATAATCACAACACTGGACTTCTAGGACTGTGGTAATTGAGACAACACTTGAAAAGTGTTTACTATGTGCCTGGTGCATGCTGGGGCACAATCAACATTAACTATATGAATGCATGAAAGTAGTATATGAAGCGCAATATCCAACTTGTATCTTACCCCTCTCTCTGACCTCTCCCCTTGCTCCTACACCAAAACCCAACTTTTTATAGACACATCTGTCATGCATCCTTCACAGAGGCTTTTGAAGATAAGAAAGAGGTCATCCGGGCAGGTTAGGGCAGTCAGGGATTCCCGGTGTCCTTGAAAACTCTAGCGCTCTAACCCCCCTCTCACAAATTTTCTTTCCTGGGATGAGAGCCAAGCACCATTATGAATATTACTAGCTCAATTAAAACAATTGTTACCAAGTAACTGGCACTTTATATACATTATTTTAATTTAATATATCCTATAACCCAGCAATTAGGTCTTACTATTGCCCAGATGGTGAAGGCTCAGAGAATGCTAAGTAACTTAGCCAAAATGAAATGGTTGGAGAGAGATAGTAGCTAGATTTAATCCTGCAACCACTTGAGTAAGATCATACATTCTGTGATTCCACAGTGGCCACTAAATTTGGGTAGAGACCCAGAGAGGAAATTACTACAGTCTGGTTCTGGGACCAGGACACAGAGCTGAATATTTGTCCCTCCTCCAAAGAATGTCTGTATGCTTCTTTGCATGACAGAGAGCTGTCAGATGCCTCCTCGAACATATCTGTAGCAGGCATCAAAAATGGTCTTAAAGAGTTGAACCTCTAAGCACTTGTAATCATTCCTTCAAATGACATTAAAAATTCATTTTCTACAACACCGGCAGGGCTCCTTTCTCCCCCTTCCAAGCCACATCTATGGTTTCACAATCCACAATTCACACCCAATCCTGGAAGAAATGTTGGAATGTTAAACATGTTACTCATAATGTGTGGCGGTTTGATGGTGCCACTATTGAGCAAGGAAACTAGGCCCATGTCAGGTGCGGCTTTGAAGGAGATACTTGCAGCAGGGGGAGACTTTGAAAGAGATTTTTCTTCCAGGGAAAAGTGCAAGGCCTGTGTCCATCTATCTCCCCCTGAAGTTCCTTAGAAACACATTGGCTTTTTTTCCTTCCTTTCTGACTTGTGTTTCAAAGTGTGTTTATTAGCGTTCCCATTTCTCTTGCCAAATGGAATAATAATGGATGATTGACTGAATTTAAGCTTTTATTAGTGGGACCTGCATTTTCTTGTGGTTACGATGAAAACTCATGGGTGACGTTCTCAGCTGACTTCTGAACATATTACACCACTGTCACTGTCCACTGCAAAAGGGAAGCTCGGTGGGTGCCCAGTGCCATAGAGGAAATAGATGAGTCGTGACTTAAATCCGTGCTGTTTTCACCATGAATTCATGGATACAAAACAAATTCACAGAACAGTCTCCATCCCCAGGGGGAGACTGCCTAGGCTTCTTCCTTATCATTTGCTTTTGTGTTTCCTCCTGCTCATTCAGCCTCCATGCTTCTAAGTGTGGTTGACAGGCTGGTAACATTGGATCACCTTGGAGCCTCTCAGAGATGCAGGATCCATGCTCCTATGCCAGGGACTTGGGTTGTGCACCGTTACCTAGAGCTCCAGTGAATCCTATCCACATTCACACTGCAAAGGCACTGAGCATAAAGTCACTTGGCCAGTGACATCTCACCAGTGACAGTTGGTCTCAGTCCTCGTGCAGAAAGGCTGTGGGATGCATAAGCTCCCTTCCAGGCCTAAAGTTACTGACTTAACTACTGAGCAGTTTTCTTTGCATGTTCCATACAAGGCATCTGGCATCCTTTAGCTTAGTCATGTCCTTATATGTGCTCTTCCATGCAAAAAAAACATTCTGCAGAGCAAGGAACTGTCTGCAGTACCGAAAATGTTCTATATCTCTGGTGTCCAATACAGAAGCCGTACGCCATACCTTGCTATGGAGCCTCTGAACTGTGCGTAATGTAACTGAGGAATTCCATCTTCATTGTTTTTGCATTTTAATTAATTGACCATTCAGGAGCCACAGATGGCTGTGGCCACCACTTTGAATAGCACAGCTACAGGAAATAATCAATGCGATGACAATCAGTGGAAAAGAGCTCCCAGACATACTGAGCCAGGGCTAGATTGCTAGGGTTCTTGGTTCACCCAGGATTGGCACCAAAATTGGAAATGACACAGAGAGAACTGTAGGGATTTTCTTTTGGTGGGTTTAAGTCTCACCACAGTTTCTTTCTTTGCCTAAATCCCCTACTTCTAGTCCTCTCTCCATTCAGAATTGGAGTCAACTTTGATGTTCTATGTTCATGCTTCCTAAAATATCCTTTCATATATCTCTTTCTATCTAAAAAATTCC
This sequence comes from Hydrochoerus hydrochaeris, assembly GCA_004027455.1. Taxonomy (NCBI): domain Eukaryota; kingdom Metazoa; phylum Chordata; class Mammalia; order Rodentia; family Hydrochaeridae; genus Hydrochoerus; species Hydrochoerus hydrochaeris. The sequence continues at coordinate 22,586 of PVLA01000874.1, forward strand.
TTTTTATCCTCTAAGACCAAATTTACAGCCAATCTGTTAGCTCCACAGCTGTTCTGTGGACCTTCCACCTCCTACCATGTCCCTGTCTGCATGGGAGGTAACATGACCCAGGGAGTGATTGGAAGAGGCCAGCCTGGCATCCTGAGACCTGAGTTTAAATGCATGCAAAGTGGTTGTGCTTTACATGATCACATACTTGTCACTCTCTTAGCTCAGTCCCTAGTATGTCTCGAGCCTTCAAGAAACTCACTTGTTCTGTTCTTCTTCTTATCAGTATGTCCTTGATATTGTTATATTTTTGATGCCTAAACCCCATAATTTCTCTGCACAACAGAAAGAGTGGCATAAAGTAGGTGTGTAACACACACTAACTAAATGCAGGAATAAACTAATGAATAAGGATAAGGATAGATTTGATGGTTATATTGATGAATGCTTGATTTTCTTGTGGAAATAACCACTGAAACAGCAATTTCTCCCAGAGCCAAGAGCATCTGAAAATGACCACCCTGCGGGAATGTGGTTCCCTGTCTGATTCTAATGCTTTTTTGTAAATGTCCTGACCTCGCCTGTTGTCTGATGAAAATAACAAGGGTGGCAGAATTAATACTTTATCATTATAGGGAGTGAGAAAATAAGGGAGAAAACAATAGAATATTTGAAAAAAGCACATCACTTCATCAACAACTCAAGACTACAAATCTCCACATCTTAGAATATTTCCTTCTAGGTTTTTTTCACATGTATTTTTATAAATCTGTGGTTATACTGTATTTGCAATTCATCTGTGTATTTTTTTAAAAAAAATATTTAAATCTGACACATAATTTTATGTTGGTAATGATTTGGAGCAACTAGAGTTCTCATGTTCTGCTGATGGGAGGAAAAATGCATATAACTGTATAGAAAGCTGGTCTTTGTCTACACTCATATGTGCATATGCAAGGATCTGACAGTTCCACTTGTAGGTGCAAACCCTACAGAAATGCGCACCCAAAATCACCCACGGAAGCCTCTGGGCTAATCATAGCACTGGTATACAACAGGAGGCAGCACAAGGCTTATCCCAACAGAAGGATGGACGATTGCGATGGGAACATGGAAGCCGCAGCTTAGCACACCACTGATGACCTTTACAAACAAAATATTCAGTGGAAGAAGCCAGGGACAAGAGGAGGCACTGGCTGTGACCACGTATCTAAAGTTCAAAAATAGACAAAATTGATCTGAAGTGTTTCAAGTGGTTTTCCTTGGGGAAAGTTATGCCCAGATTGGGCATGGAGGCCTCTGGGTTGCCAGGAAAGCTTTATTTTCATTTTTCATCCAGCCACTGGCTGAATGGGCGTGTTCGTTTTGTGAGAACTCATTCAGTTGCATGCTTGCAATCTGCACACTTCGCTATTGTTTGTTACACTTCCATCAAACCTACTTTTAAAAATCTGCCGTCACATTTTTTGCAAGCTCTCTTTTATCAGCTCAAGCTAATGGCCGCAAAATGTTCCATCTGGATAATTTTCATAGCTTCTCTCCTGTTGTCAGATACATTTTCTTCCTGTTTTTCTGTTCACCCTTTTTAATAATGCTTTAAGACTACTCCTGGATTTGATTGAAGATGCAGATAAAAGTTTATCTCCTTAGGATTCAATAAGCTAAACTGAAGAGTTTTGAGGCCCTTGATTCCTTTTCAAGCAGCACCTACTGGCCTGCCCGGCTTGTCATTCTTGCTTCGGGTTTGTTTATTTGTTTGCCTGAAATAAATACACGCCTCCAGCATTCTTGGCAACTCAGTCTTTTAAGAGTAGTGGATGAGCGTGACCATTTGATCATCCCCCGCCAACTGCAGCCTCTTACAAGGGGGAAAAAAGACTTTTCAAAGAAAAACGTTCTAAGTCAGAATCCATGCTTCTCACTTTGAATTCGGCTTCCTTAAAGATGGCTTTTCCAGCACGGAGCAAGAAGGAGCTTATTCTTCAGGACCCAATTTCCCAGCTCGAGGAAAAGCCAAACACAGCCTGCTAAGCAGAGGGTGCTGAGCAGCATAGATTCCTGTGCAGAACACAGGCAATTTCATGCACAAAATGGATATTTTGCTCCGTTTGCTGAGCTGAAGTCAAGGGGTGCGCAGGAGGCCTGACAGTTCTTTAGCTGTAATAGCACGAATGTGCCGCTACAAGACCTGAAAACTGTTTTTGAGAGATTTGCTTAGTTTTTCAAAAAGAATTGTCAGTTCCCAGCTAGCATGAAGCCAGCTGCTGTGGTGGGAAGGATGCAGTAGGGTAGACAAGTGAGACCGGGGCACGGATATTCTTAGCATGAATGCTGGTGGATTCCAGAGCTCAGGGCCACACTCACACCAATGCAGAGACACCTAAGAGTCACAAGCAAGCATAGGAGTGTAGGCCTCACACCAGAACAGAAGGAACCGATAGACGCCAGCTACAGATTGCATCCTGTTCACCGGACAGGAGCTTCAGAACAGGATTATTGATACGAAAGGGACAAGAACATCCTGCTAATCCTTTTTCTTTTTTCTGGGATGGAGGATTCAACCAGGATCTACATACTGAGTTACATCCCTAGTCCTTTTCATTTTGAGACAGAGTCTCAATAATTTGCCCAAGCTGATCCTCCTGCCTCAGCCTCTGAGACTGTAAGGTGTTACTGACATATCCCATCATTGTTAGCTTGCGACCATTCTTAAAAGGGGGAAAACAGAGCATCCTTGTCATACTTGAGGTGAATGGTTTTCATTGTTGGTTTTACAGAGCAGATGGATTCTTTCTCTATTCATCTTTTGGCTTTGCAGGAGGTGATGAATGGGATGATCCCATGAATTTCACTCTGACCTGAAGGACCCCTTTGGATAAGCATGAATGTCTGGCTGCCATACCCAGCCACTGCCCACTGGCTCCTCCCCATGACTCCTGGCAAAGGAGTTGCTGAATTATGTTTACATTTGAAATCATAAATCAGTTCATTTTCCTGTGTATGAGGTTGTAGATACAATCAAAAGGGCCGGTTCAGAAGCCAAAGTCAGATACACACACTTCCTTTGTGACTGAGATGGAAGGGTACGCAGTGAGGGTGGCCTATATGGTTGGGACAGAGGCAGTGCAGGGTCCCTCTCCGGGGTGAACTTTAGGGTCTGGTGAACTCCCCACCTCGTGTGAGCAAAGTATAGACCTGACAAAATCTATCAATTACATTTCTCATCAAACAAATTTTACAGAGTTGAAATTGAAAAGCAACTGTTCAAAGTTCTAAGTATAAAAGAAAGAAAGAAACAGAAAGAAAAGAAGGGAAGGAATGAAAGGAAGGAAGGGGGAAGAAAGGAAGGAAGGGACAGGAAAATATAAGAAGTTTTTTGGATCTGGTAAAAATTGTTGACTTTTGTTTTCCAAAGAGAAAGCAGTCATTTGGTGGAAATTTTTCAGTGGAGATGTTTTTTGTTAAACTGGAGTCCTAAATGTGGACCCAGTCCTCTTCAGATCAGTGCACAGGGCTCCGCTTGGCTCACCCAGCATGAGGGCCTCCATTCCGGCTCTGATGTGCATGGTGTCTTCTCCTCATTCTCACCCTGGTTGTCAGCTTTGCCTAAGAAGCAGGTGCAGTTATGCCCAGGGGTGTCCTGTCCTGGAACCTATCACAGGAAACAGTAAACCAACTCTCCCATTAACACATCCAATCTCAAACCCCAAGATTAACAATGGCCCAAAGCTATTCCCACCCACTTATGTCTTGAAAACGAAGATCATCAAATCTTATTCTTTAATTTTGGGGGACAGTTGATAGCTACTCACTTTTTTGGAAGAGCGCAAGCAAAAAAAAATATCGTATCCACTGTTTTCAAATAGCTCACAGCTCTTCAGCTTTGGAAAAGCTGCTTATGTCTGTACTGCAATTTTCTCAACTTTAAACCAATGCAGATAGCAGTTACGCTTCCCCTTCAGGGTTGCTGTGGAATTCAATGAACTAATGCTAATAGAGTAGTAGATGTAGTTTCTCAAGTTCAGAAACAAAGCCCAATAATTGCTGGGATAACTGTTAATATTAAACATATTTTGTCATTTTGGCATCTCAGGAAATTCAGTTTCCTCATCTATAATATGGGGACAACAATGTCAACTTCTCAGGGTTTTCATGGTGATTTTATGAGATCACAAATGGAAAGTGCCCAGTGGGTAGCACCTTAAAAGCTCAACTCTTCTTCTGTGTTTGTCCTTCGATGCATTAGAGGGCCTCCCCAATGGGGCAGCCATGGTTGATGCTTCTGTGAGCCGATGGGTGGCACCCATGAGTGGAGGATGGTCACCTTGGCTAAGGCGGCCGAGAGGATTCTTGATGAGTCAGACAAACAGCAGTGAAGCATGAGAGGCCCAGTGTCCTGCAGCCAAGTCCCCTGGTTCCTTAGAACCTAAAGAGCAAAGAGAAACAGAGGACTTGAAACATCCTGTAAGTCCTGGGGAAGCTTGAGCTTGGACAGCGGAGAGAAGCAGGTCAGCATTTTACAGCCCCGGTTAAACATCCAAGGTGGAGTGCACAGAAGCACGGGGCCATTCATGGGGGGGAATGAGGAACCTGAGCTCCCCCTCAGTAATGGCCTCAATGGCCAAGAACATGCTGGAGAAGACCCAGTGTCTCTCGGTAATAACTGGTGCACATCAGCGCTATCGGGAGGCCGTCCCTGTGGGGAGAAGGGTTGAGGAATTCAGTCGTGCATGGCAGAGGGTAAAAGCTCACTAGCTTCCCAGGTGAGAGGGAATCTGGACCACTGCTTCCCCCCTGAACCATGCTGGTATTGGCCAAAGTGAGTGATGCCTGTCAAGTATTTTGATAATTTCTAGAATTCTCAATTTCGTTGTTCTCCAATGTTCAACTTCCAACTCCCAAACCCCCACACTGGAATTGTTTTGATGTAGAATATAAAACCTTGTTGGGGAGAGGCAACGCTTTTACTCACATGGAGCTGTTATTTTCTCTTCCCAGAAAGGCAGTGTGGGGTAATAGCGAGGGCTGCAGTCACACTTACCAGGTTTGAATCCTGGCTCTCTCACTTACCAGCGGCGTGACTCTGGCAGGCAACCTACCCTCCCTCTGCTTTCAGGTTTCATCTATAGAATAACAGTGATAACCTAGTATTTCCTTCATGTGGCTGCTGCAGATCTACTAGGCTAATGTCTGGAATTTCTTCAGCATAGCGAATAATATCCTATAAATGCCCTATACGTGTGAGTTATTCTTATTCTATCACAATGGTTGTATCATTATTATAAGACCCTCACAGTGCCCTGTGAGCAAGGGGAGAGGGGTCTTTCAAACCACACCAGCTCCACAGTGAACGCACTCATTCCTGCTGTCCGGCTGGGTCTTAATGAGATGCCATTAGGTTTTCAGCACCCAAGTCTGTAAAATGAGATAATAGCCCCTCGCGGGAGCTGCGAGAGGAATAAATGAAGTCATTTGTGTCAGTGGGAGGCCCGGCGTGGAGTGAGCACCCAACAAAAGCTGGCACCATTATCCCTCCTTGCAAAACACCAGTCATTTTACTTGTGAGGAAGAACATCCAATTTAGAGGTGTTTTTAGTTTGTTTTCAATTACTTTTTCAACTAGCGAATTCAAGAAACCTGATTACTTCAATACTGGAAAAACTCTGTTGGGTGATCAAGGTAAATGAGGAAGGAAACATTTTGATGCCTTGATTTGCCGTGCACATCACATGTAGTTGCAGTTTTTGTCATTTTTAGAAATCTTATTTGTCACATTTTACTCATAAGCTCAAACTTGTCTTTGATATAAGAATAAGAAAAGAAACACACAACACTCTTTCGTGTACCTGATTTTCACTGCTGAAACCTCATCATCATCTTAGCTCCGTTTTGCAGCTATTAGGTGCTTAATAAAAATCTACCTATAGATTAAGTAAAATAACCTAAATCACCTATAACAGTCACTTCTAGTAGATCAACTTTCTGTCTCCCTGTGTCTCTGACCTGCACTGTTGAATATTGTTCTGGAATGGTGTGATTCTTGCTGGCGTCCAGAGGAGGGCTGGGGTAGAGCAGAAGTGTGTGGTGTCTTCGTCAAGGGCTTCCAAGTATTTTTCCAAAATCAAGGGATTTTGTCCTGGCTCTGTTGTGTGACTTTGGCAAATCATTTTCCCTCTGAACTTATTTTTGAAGATGCAAATTGAGAGCTGGGGTTCCATGGTTTCTTGATACCTCCTCTCTCATTTTGTTGATGGATGGCTGGTAGCTTGGCAAGAGGGGGAGTCCGAGAGGTTCCTCATTTTGAGGAAGATCATTCTGATCTGTGTATGACATTCTCTTTCACAATCTCCACCTGTACAGATGAGGACGAGTTTCCCAACTTCCTCATACCTCACTTTTCTTCCTCAGCCCATCTTCATGATGTTGCTGAAGGTGAAAGGGGAGAGAGCACGGCAGATCTTGCTGGCGCGGATAAAACATTTAGTAAGTGACGGCCGGCGTTCTGTGTGTCTCTGCTTCTTCCTGACTAGACCCCTCAGGGTTGAAGGTGACAGTCACAGTTCTTTCCTTCCATCCTCTCCTGGGCCAGTTAAGAGCAGCCTCAAGGAGGACAATGCTGATGGAGCCGGTATCAGGAATTCGGTGTTTTGGAAACATGCGATTAGGTCACTTACTGGGCACCGTCTTCTCCGTGCTGTGCGGATGTGGCATTTGATACCTTGCGTGATCGGTTCCTTCCTCTCTCAAAGCTGGCTTTATTGATCCTGTTATCCTAATGGGGACAGAGGGGGAGGGAGAAAGGAGGAAATGTTAGCACAGGAGGAGGTGAGGCCCACAGGATTCTGTCTCTGCTCACAGAAGCAGTAGCCAGGGAAAGTATCCACGATGAACCTGAGCCCTGGGCTTTTTGTCCCCCTCTTTACCAATCAATTCCCAATTTTCCATTTGTCTCACTTGACCACAGCCATGTTAAGTTTGCAGGGCAAAGATTAGAGAAGTGGCCGATTAAGTGGTTGATATCATCAGTAATAAATGAATATGAGCTTCAAACCCAGAGTAATTAAAAATGTATAAACTCACATTTTATTTCCCTTTAAAAGTTTGCAGTCTTCCTTGGAATCCTTCTGGAGCCACCATTCAACTTGCTTTTCAGTCATCTTTGCTGATAAGAAAAAGGAGGTAAATGAAAGACCTGGGAGAATACACTCTGCTGTGCACAATCAAACCCACACCAGAGAGGAGGAAGGAAGCTGGTCCCGCATCCGCAGGGCCACCAGGGGAGGAGAAAGATGTCCCCTGTCGACTTTGTCTTTATCATTGCAGTTATCAAGTTGTAAGTCAGGTTCTGTCCACTCAACACAGGCCCAACCTAGGAAGTGGACAAGCCTTACAAAACAAAATGAGGTCCATTTCAAATGGGCTTTATGGATCCCTGGGCCCTGTGACCCTCAGCAAGCCCAGAACCTACATATTCTCCAGGGCCAGAGAAATCTCATTCCAGCCACGCCTGTGGTACACTGGCCCACAAAGGTTCCTATCTGAGCTGTGGAGGGTTTGCACTGCACTACAGACGCGTGTGTGTCAATCTGTAGACTCTCAGAATCCCAGCGAAGGCAGACCCACTCTGTAGGGGTCAGGGAAAAAGTGAGGGAGGCACTGGGCACTGTCTTAGCTCTTCTGGGTATGTTGTTGTGCCTAACCCTTTCAGGAGCACTGGGAGCTATGCCCCCCCAACACACACACACACACACATACACACACACACACACCACGCACAGACACACACACACACACACACACGCACAGGCACACACACTTTACAGCTGTGGAAAGCAAACCTCCTACAAGTGGCAGCCTAAAGCTGTTGCCCTGATGGGGAGAAGCTGCTCTTGCCTCTGCTTGCAGTGGTCCAGTCTCTGCCTTATGTCAGTCACCAGGTGAGGATGGGCGGGGGGTGCCACCAGGTTGGATGCCAGGCTGGAGTCTCAGTAGCCCCGGGACCGCATTCCGAGCATTCACTGCATTTAACTCCTAAATCCTCCCTCCTGCATCAGTTTCAGAGTGGAAGAACACTGTGAGCACAGCTCTGACCTATGAAGGAAATTTCATTTTCCCTTCCTGAGCAACACCCCTCCCCTGGGAAGAGTCAGGACAGAGCCTCTCCTCACAGGGAGAAGGACCCAGCGTCGGCACTGAAGTGGTTACCGACCATTTTGTCCAACCAGACTATTTACAAGTAGTAACAGGGTATCTGTTTCCTGTCATCTCCATCATATATCTTAAGGCAGAGAGATTGGAAGCCCATTACAGTCTGATATCTAATCAATACACACCGTATTCCTACAGCAGGAAGTAAAAGAATAGGCCCTTGGGAACCAGAGTTCAAATTACTCTACTGTCGATTCCAGATAGCAGCTAATGATAGGCTAAGCTGGGGTGGGGGCTGGGCTAGCATGGGGGAGGGGCAGAAGCAACCATCGTTTAATGGGATAGTTAATTCAAGGATCAGATATGTATTCACTTTTGCCTCATTTAAAAACTCCAACTTCAGCCTCTTAGCAGATGGCGAGACAGGCAAATTAGTGTCACACGCTCCCCTTCCAGCTGCAAAAGCTTTTCTTTGTGCAGAGCCAAAATGTACTTTAGACATACACCTGGATCACTCATCACTCATATGTCTGAGTCTGGAATTAGATACCTGAGTGTGCTTCTTATTACACTTAAGACTGAAGCAACTGAAGCAGTCATTTCTTTGTTCTGTCCACAGTATTTACTGACGCCTTGGTACAGTTACCCTCATGCAGCTTCCTGCAAACTCCACACCATCTTAATGTCAGGGAGAACATGCAATTACCAGACCAATGGCTAAACTGGACTAGTGTCACCAAACAGAGGGCAGAGAGTTGTCACTTTGGGGAAGGGGAATCGTTGGAGTCATCAACCTCAGGGTGTCTGCCCTGTCTGTCTTGCCTGCTGGCTCTGTGTCTCTCTGAAAGCTAAGCAAACTCCCTGAGCTTCAGTGGCTCCATTTGTCAAATGGGGATAATAATGTCCCCCTCCTGGGTGAACAAAGGTAAGGAAAGTGAGTGTTCTGATTTTAAGACACAGCTTACAGCCCTGGTTCTCAGGCGGCTGGTGCACTTCCCACTGGGCAGCCTGGATGAGATGACGAAGGCAACCTGGTCCTCTCTGGTCCTCTCTCACAGCCCTGCTTCTCTGCTGGGCAATGCTAGGTGGGCCAGGGTATACCTTGTGCTCAAGGTCACTGTGACAGGCACTAAGACCCTCCAATGAAGAGAGCTAGAGGTGGGTCACAAGGAGCAGAAGGAGGTGAGCACTTCCTGTTCTTGGCTCACGGTTCCTCTCAATCTCCTTGCACTGTATACTGGGGATTCATCCCTGGTAGCTGTGGACTGCAGGCCCCAGCTTTCGGCAAACTTCCCTGTGGCCCTGGGAGTTGTGAACCCAACAGCTATGTCCTGTCTCAGACCACTGGATCCCATCCCTGAGCCTCCTATGTCTCTTTGAGCTTCTAATTTAGGGTCCCCTAAGTTGTTCCCTTTGCATCCTTCCAGGAGGGGTGGTTGCTGGCTCCTACTGTTATTACTGCCTGTGACCTCCATGTTCCATGTTCCTATGTTTGTCTTTTTAATCCTCCAACCATATGATCAATCTTGTCCATTGAATTATTTAGCTAAAATGCCTAGTGTAGTATGTATTTGTTTTCCTGGAGACCTTGGCTAATACCAAGGATGGTGTCCAGAGGCAAATGCAACTGATCTACAGAGATTCATTTCTCTTATTCTTACCAGATTTAGCTTCTCAGAGGACTCAACAACAACAGCAAAGCAACAGCACACAGGCACCCACCCCAGCAACATGTCTGATCCACTCTGTGATATTTTATGCAACGGCTCCCAAACTAAGATCATGTAAGAGCCAGACTGGAAACATTCTTCCCTCCAAGACTCTTCGCAACCCTTACCCCAAACCCAATCCTCTTCCACCGCCGACGACCTCCTGTGCTTAAATAGCAGCTTGGGGTTGGGGGAAATTTCCATTAAAAATTCTGAGTGTTATCTCTCCTGGCCAAAAATGCTTTGCTGCATAAATAGTATCATTAAAATTTAGAATATATTTGACCTCAAAAATATTCCTTACACCCGAGGGGTTTTTCATTGTCTTATGCAGGAGCCCAGAGCTTAGTTGTATGTCAAAGCCTGGCAGACAGCAGCTGCTAGAAGATGAAACTTTTCTAACAGCCCTGTGAAACCCAAGGTAGTGGATACCACAGTTTTAAATTTTAACACCCTTAGCATCTTGGGCTGTTATCCCAAGGCTTGTAGGTCTACAGTCCATGCAACTCCATCATGACACTTAGAAATCCTTAAGTGACTTGAGTGGAAGAATTTGGAAGTTGGAAGAACCAGTGTGTATAGCTAATGTCTGTTACTTCCAAGAGACACACTGGTCACCAACCTCCCAGGCATGTGGGCAGCTCCATCTGCCCTTCTGTGCTGCCTTGTGCTGGGCATTTCTCCAAGGCTTTCTGCTTCTCCTCCCGGGTTTATCCACACTCCATCCACCAAGACCCATTCCCTGGAATGTCACAGGCTTTTGATTTCAAGATCAATCATGCACTGTCTTGTTTCAGTTTGAAATGATTCCTGGTTTACAAATGTGTTTCCCTGCCCTCCATGAACAAAAGAGTATGTGCCAGCACTCTCTTTTACCTTTAAAGGACTGAGCACAACGTTATATTGGCTGAAAGATTCTTTCACCAAATTTCCGCAAAATGTTCATTTATAAGTCAGACCTGAGAAAAAAATACAGTGGGAAAAAATCATCTATGAATAAAATATTTTTTTATTTAATTCTGGAAGCTCCAATCCCCCTATTTCCCCTTTGGGTTTTTTAACAGTAAGCTTACAGATAGTGTTTTGCTAAATTTTCAGTTTCTCTGAAGCTAGGTTTTCTGCTAAAATTATGCCTCTTCCTTTCCATGCCCTTCCCATACCATTCTCCAACCTATGCCCTCCCTGCCCACTCTACTTCCTGTGTCTTGAACATTTATCTCCATATTAGTAGTTTTATTATCTTATGGTATCTGTATTTTTATAAGCCCCAAATATATTTTGATAATATATAAAGTATGAATAGAACTACTGAGCCCAGGTTTAGGTACATAATGAGGTGATCTGCGTGTTCATCTTAGTGCAAGTAATTGCAATTCCTTTGTAGATATGAGTAACGCCTTTGAAATGACTTTTTCAGTGCATAATTATTCAATAGCCTGAATTAAATTCTAAGTACAGTTTATCTTTGCAATAGGAAAGTAATTCCTAGCTTTTCATTATAAAATTTTAGGAAAATACAAAAAATAAAAAGAAAGAAATAGTATGCCACAAATTTCTAGTATCTAGAGTCAACCACAAAGAGCTGAAATAACTTTGGGTACAATTTTTATACTAGTAGAAAAATGCCAGGAAAGTGCATATGCACAAAATATGATGGATATTTTCATTTCAAAGAAATTATTGTAGTAAAAGACACATTATCATTCATCTTCACCGTGCTACCCCTTGCTTGGAACCCTTATCCATTCCTTCTTGTCACTTTCTAAAGCAGCTCTGAAAGTTCCCTTCCACAAGTGTCTTTTGTTGCACTTTTGTGGCTGAATCAATTATAAATGTTTACAGCAATTTCTATAAGGATTGTGTGTCTGCGCCCACCTTACTTACTGGATCTAGCACTGTGCAACTTCTGTCTCTTCCCCAAAGTCAAAATGACAATGAAAAATAAGCACTTTTAGTTGATTCAGATGTAGAGATAGCCGTAACAGCACAACTAAAGATGGTCATGAAAGAAGACTTCCAGAACTGCTTCAGAAAGTGCTAAGAGCAGTGGGCTAAGTGTGTTCAAGTGAAAGGGGAGTATTGTGAGTGGGATTAATAGCACTGTATCTTTTACTATAATAAAAAAGTTTTAAGTTTGAATATTAACCATATTTTATGCTTATACTTCATATATTCTGCTTTTAACAAGACTACATTCTCAAAAAAAAAAAGCAAGACTACACTCTCATATGTTTGGAAAGCATTAATAATTTATGATTAAAATATTGTCAATAGAACACTGGAACAAAGAGTAATTTCCAGATTTTGATTTCTAATTAATGTGAAAAAATAGCACCAGATTTACCATCTTACCATAAAAAAATTAGAAAAAAAGTATATATATAAATATATACAAATATATAAATTTATATATTGTTTATTTTAGATTGTATATTGTATATCAGTTTTTCCAGTAACAATTTTAATATAATGTGAAAGTTTATGCATTTTGTGCAGATATCCTATAGTTTATAGACACTGGGCCATTTATGACAGGCACCACAGGACTGACTCCCAACAGAAGGTGAGAAAGTAATGTAAACACTACGATGTTAATAGCTGCTTGCCTGGAGTTAGTTGTTCCACAGAGCACAGAGATGGGGACAGAGCACAGAGACAGCTCATTCCGTCTTGCTGAGTAGAGACAGAGTTTGGGGAAGTCAAGGCAGTAAGCATGTGTGGGGCAGAGCAGAATGGCTGGAGATCCATGGAGAAAGTGCCCCAGAAACCTGCACAGAGGAACTCTTGGATTTTTTTCTGAGCTGCGTGTTAATTTGGTCTGTGAGAGACAACAGGAGGACTGAGAATAGTTTGTCTTCCCTCCTAAGAGAGGGGAAAGCTCCTGATAAATCACGGATCTTTGGGGGGAACACTCACAGCAGAACTGCTAAATTAACCTTAGAGTTAATCCAGAGTAAAGCTTTCAGGTAAACCGCAAAAGGGACTGAATAATTCTACATAACTGGCCTAAGTTCAACAAAATCCAGCAGTTGACAATGTATCACAGTGTCTTATGCTCAATAAAAACTGTCAAGCATATCAAGCATATGAAGAAACAGGCAAATATGATCTGAAACTAGGAGAAAAATCAATCAGTAGAAGCAGACCCAGAAATAATTGCTGTTATCAAAACTTATTATAAAAGTTATTAACAACATATTTCATATGTTCAAGAAAACATGAGTATGATGAATACAGAACTTGACTATGTAAGAAGGCACCAATAAAATCATGAGAAATGCAATATCTGAAATGAAAAATACATTAAATAGAATTAACAGATTAGACATCCAAGGGAAAAAATTAATGGCCTTGCAGATAGCAGTAGAAAATAAATAAAACAAAGTCAAGTAAGGGAAAAATGGAGGCATACAATCTCTAATAAAATATAAAATAGTCTACTACATAATTAATGGAAACCCAAGAAAAAATGGGAAAGGCAAACAAATTTCATAAAAAAAGTTTGAATATTCTACAAATTTGATAAAAACTATAAGCCCACATATACAAGAAGCTGAATATAACTCAAGCAGAATAAACCCCAGGAAAACCATGCCAAGGTATGAATAGTGCTGAAATTCCCACATGGAAAGAAAACTGTAAAATCATCTAGAGAAATGTGATATCATATACAAAAGAAGAAAGGTAAAATTTGCAGAAGACTCCTTGTGATAAATTGTGCAAGTCGAAATGAGAAGGGGGTTAAAAATTAGGAGTGCTGGAAATAGTTAAAATGTATGTGTAAAAGACTTCTTCAGCTAAAAACTTAGAAACAATTGACCATTTAAAGTTAAACAAAGAACTTACTGTGATATTTGCCAGATCAATACAAGGATAATATATGAAAAATACCATCAATAATGGGAGAGACAAATAGAAATATATAGTTAGAAGGATCTCCTACAATACTATGATATTTGATGGAAAGCTTAGTCTTCTATGACTTTATATAAAAACCATAAAATTTCAAAAGGGAAAAAAAAGGTAGAAAGATTGCCTACAATAGAGATAAAATAGAATTTTGAAGTATTCCCCATTAGTCCAAAGGAATGTAGAAAGAGAATTTTAAAAAATGAAGAACAGAAAAAAATAGATATAAAACAGACACACAATGATAGTATAAGACTTTACTGCATAAAAAATTACACTAAATGTAAATGACTCTACATGTAAAACATTCTAATCAAAAGTCAGACTGTCATACTATATTCAAGAGCAAATCCAATATATTGGTCAAGTTCCTTTAGATAGAAAGAACCAACAGGATAAATAGGTAAGACAGACAGACACAGATAGACAGATAGGTAGATAGATAGATAGATAGATAGATAGATAGATAGATAGATAGATTATAGATAGATAAATACATAGATAGACACTTATTTTAAGAAGTCAGCTCATGAAACTTATGGGAGTTGAAAAGCCCAAAATTTGTAGAGCAGGTCGATGAACTAAAGACATGGGAAAGAATGATGTTGCGATCTTGAGATCTTAAGATCAACTGATCTGATGAGACCTATCCACATTATGGCAGGTAATTTGCTCAAGTCTCTTTAACATTGATCATATTTAAAAATAGTTTCACAACAATGTGTAGGATTGTGTTTGACCAAACAACTGAAACCATGGTTAGTCAACACATAAAATTAACCATCATACCCAATTATGTTTGTACCAGAAATCCACTCTATGCACAAGACCACAGGTCATTTCAGTTAAAAAGGATGGTAAATGTTTTACTGGGAAAACACGGATCTGAAACATGCTGGGGGTCACTAAGTAAATTTCAGAAAATGTCAACTTCAGAACCAGGGCTATTAACAGGGATAAAGCAAGTTGTGTCTTATACTCAAAGGGTTAACTCATCAAGAGATACAGCAATCTTAAGAGTACCGGAACCTAATGGAAAGCTTCAAATTACATGAACCAAAAGAGGATGGAGCTAAAATGAGGAATTGACAGATCTACAATTATATTTGGAGACGATAAGGCTCCTCTTTCAGTAAATGATGGACTAAACTGACGGAAAATCAGTACAGAGGTAGAGACCCAATGAACACTGTCAAGTAGCTTATCCTGCTTGACATTTAAAGAACAATCCACCCATAAAGACCTAATGCATGTGTTTCTCAGTGCATATGTACTATTTACTAGCATAACTTATAGTCTAGACCATAAAACAAGGTTTAATAAATTCAAGGCAATTGAAATCATGCAAAATATGTTCACTGATCACAATGGAATTAAATTAATAAGCAATAATAGAAGAATATATAGAACGATCTCCCAACATTTGAATGTTAAACTACAATCTATTACCAAAAAACAAAAAATAGGGTAACTTAGATAATATTTTAAAATGACAGTGCCTGCCTGGCAAAGCCAAGGTCCTGTGTACAATTCCTGGTACCAAATAAAATATTTTAAAATGGCTGAAAATTAAAACATACATCAAAATCTGTAAGATGCAGCTTAAACAGTTCTTAAGGGAACAATTATACCACTAACTGCTTAAATTATAAAAAATGTGATCTTCTGCCTTAATAAATTGTAAGAAGAGTAACTTAAAATAAGTGGAACTGAAGCAAGAAAACTATAAAGAGAAGAACAACCATCAATAAATAGAAAAACAATAAAACTTGAAAGCAGATTTTCTTTAAAAGAGTTGGTAAATCAGAGTTGGTAAATCTTTAGCCACACTGAATACTGCACCCACGTGACCACACATACACACCTGTCTTTCCAGTAAACAGTAAGGTTCATGGGGACAGGGTCTGTATCTTTTTTGTCGTTTGATGTTCCTAGCGCAGCACAAAGCCTGATGACACAGAATTGTGTTCAAAAATTCACATGGAATCAACAAAATTAGGAAAGCCTGGTGCTTCTCAGGAGAGGTTCAAAATACTCTTGATGGTCTCGCTGTAAGAATGAAAGCCAGCCACCATGAAATTGGGGCAGGACCAACATCTCCTTTGCTCACTGCCTCTCTTGACCACCTCTTTTGACCCACTGCCTCTCCTGAAGGATCAACCTCATCATCACCACAGCTTCAGCATACCCGAGACCCTGCTGAGCAGGTGGATTCAAGTCCAGCCCTTGTTGAAAAACTTAGTCCAGAAAGAAAAATAATAATAATAAAGGGAAACCAGAACAAGAAGTCTGCCTTTATTACAGCTAAACTGTTGGCTTAACTTCCTAAAATACCATTGAATTTTCTTTCTGCATACAGCTGTGTTTATAGAAGGCAATATCATGTATGTAAATAAATTCAGATGCCGCTCGAGTTATTTTAAAACAATCAGTCTAACACTAATCAGCTTACTCAGAGACATAATCTTACCCTAAAAAAGTGATAAATCAGTACACAGTGAGCAGAGTAAAATACATGGAGAGTAAGTGGAATATAAATGTTAGAAAGCTGCCAGCGGTGGAACTTGAGGTTGGTCATTCCTGCTGGGCAGAAGGGCACCCTTTCACTTCTGCTTCACCTGACCCATCCCAGCTCCAGGGCCTGTTAGGTGGACACCAGGCTTTATCAATCAAAGCATTTGCAGTTCCTGATGGAGGTCACATGGTTCCCCACTGCCCTGTATGTGCTGTTTTTTTGCACAGAATGGATGGGACCTCCTTGCCTTCTGAGAAATAGTCTCTGCTTCAAGACCCCTTAGAAATATCCTGCCTACCGTAGGGCATGTTACCCTATCCCCTGTTGTCACAGCATCTTACACCACTATAAGAAACTTCTATCAATTCCTAAAGCTACTGAGTACTGACAGTGTGTCAGACACACCCAGGTACTGAGACCCTGCACCCATCAATGAGTCCTCACCTATTTGCATCACCCTAATTCACAGATGAGGGTACAGGTGGAGAGAAGCCTCCCCAAACTCATACACCTGGCAAAGCGCTGAGTTAGGGCTCCATCACCTCCTCTGCCTAGAGCTCCTCTTTGTCCATCACTAGGGTTCCAGTTGTGCCTCTCACAGGAGTGGTCAGTTCCACACATCTAAATCCCTCTCCTTTGGAGCAATTGGACACAGAGGCTAAGGGAAGAAATGTGCTATCCTCTTATCACTCGGACGCTAACAGAAATGGATGACTGCACATCCCTCTGTCTCACCTCAGTCTGTTTTCTTTCCAGCAGAAGCCTGCCCGGGAGCTCTCTTCAGTTTCCCTTGGGCCATTTGTACAATGCTTTCATCGTGAAGGTAGCTGCCAGCTCGTGATAGCTGAGCAACTGGGTTCCGGGTTTTTAGAGTTTCCATAGATGACACAGAGATATGGTCTTGAAGAGGCCACAGTTAAGTGTGGAGATTTTGGTGTCAGTTAACCCAAAAAGGTCCTCAGAAGATAGAGGCTTGAGGGCTGTAAAAATCAAGGCAGATCCCTGGAGAAAGGACGGGATTGCAGTCCTAGCTCTCTTTGCGTCAGCCCTGTGAAACTGGGTGATTCCTACACAACCTTAGCGTTAGTTAATTCATTTCTTTTTCTCTTTCTCTCTTTTTATTTTTCTTTCTTTTTCTTTTTCTCTTTCTCTTTCTTTTTTCTTTTCCTTCCTTCCTTCCTTCCTTCCTTCCTTCCTTCCTTCCTTCCTTCCTTCCTTCTTTCCTTCCTTCCTTCTCTCTCTGTCCAAATATTAATACTAGGGATTGGAGCTTGAACTCAGGGCCTTCACTGATCTACACCCCCAGACTTTTTTGATTTTTGTTTTGAGACATGGACTCCCAAGTTTACTAATGGTTACATTGTCCAGGGTAGTTTCTTACCACTCGCTGTGCTTCCGCCTCCCAAAGTGCTGGGATTGCAGGAACACACCACAGTGCCCTGCTCGCACATCCCCTCATTACTGGGGTGAGTAAACTTCTTCTGTTTTACTGCTTTGCAGAGGAGAAAGTGAGACAAAGGATAAGGCCCAGTATAGCACCAGGTAGGCACAAAATCAATACCAATGCACCCTCCTTTCCTTCAATGAAGGTTTTCACCGATGAAGTAGGGAACAAATGAAGTAGGGCATTGATTATCACTGGGGACCATGTAGTGTGTATATCCTTCAGGACACTCAGTGATCCCAGGGTATCCCCCAGAGTCTTATGGAAGTCCCTTCATTTCTTACTGGGCATGTTTATCTATTTTATTTTTTGAGTCCAATAATATGTCTGAGATTCCTCGAAAGTCACCCACACACTGGGCTTACTACTCAGAAATTATGAAGGTGTGGGTGCAGAGGATGGAAGCCCGTTTATCACAACTATTTTTACTGTCACTATTATTATCATCATTACAGTTTCAATTGTTACTAGTAGTATTCTATTACGGATACAATTTCTGAATCTTACTCTATTTCCACCACAATTAGTACAAGCACCACTCTGCTTACAGCCCAAGCTCCTGCGCTTCCTCTTTTTACTGAAACTATCACTGCCGCTTCTCAAGATTCCGATTGTCTTCTTCTGATACAATAACTGTCACCAGTACCACCCTCTGCCATCCCTGCTTCGCCTCTGACTACCATCCAGCCACGGCTCCTCCCACCATAATGCCCTCATCTCGGTTCCACACTACCGAAATTCTTCCTTGTGCCGTCACACTAAGAACAGAACCAGCACCGCACCCGTCTACATCTCCTCCTCCCCTTCAGACAACGGCTGCCATCACCTGTCCTACTTGAAATGCTGCTACTAGGAGCTGTCAGGGTTTCTCTTTTCATGCTTACTTTTTACGAAGCGTTTCGTGAAACCCTGTGAATTTATTTCTCATTCACCATCATATGATTTCTGTCATGCTGGTATTCTCTGTGGCTCTCATCCATGGATGAGCAGCTCCAGGATTAGAGAGACTAAAGGACAGCTGGAGGTCCACCTTGGGATCCCCAACAGTTTCTGTGATTCGCACTCTACTCTTCCTAAACCTCCACTCTGCTCCCAACCATCTCAACTTGGACAATGTGTTTTTGATTTTCCTCTTTTTCCATATCCTTATGTGTGGAGATGGGAAGTCCACCCACCAGGGTGAACAATGACTGGTCACGGAGCTTCAGGATAAACAGGAAGCTTCCGCAAAGCATCCAGCTGACTGGCAGCTTGTCCGCTGACCTTGGCCTTGTTCATCCATCCTCCCCACATCCCCTTGAGTGAGCAATTCCACACCTGAGACAATCTGTGCAGTAGTTTTGCCTGGCAGGTTTTCGCTGCCACTTGGATGGCCAAAGACTGGGCTCGCATGGACGACCCAGGTCTACAGTAGTGGGTAACAATACACCTTGTGTTTACACAGAGGCTTTGTTACTGGGCCCCTTTTACTCTCCAACCCCACCCGTCCCCCAGCAGCTGAATAGGTATGCTCTGTCTGTCTAGGGGAAGAAAAATAGCCATTACCACCCACCTTTAATTGCTTGGCACTTTATTCGACGTATGAGAGCCAAAGTCATGGGAGGATGTTTCCATCCATGCATTCACTTAAACTGTCATCCTTCAGTGACTATGTAGAGTGGACATAATTCAGTGCTGAATAAAGTAGAGCTTTTATTTATTTTCTTTTTACTATTGAAGTTATCGTACTTACCTGGGGACTACCTTCTAATGGAGCAGTGATTACAGAGAAATTGTCTCTACAAGGAAACACACTGCAGTGAATAATAAGGGGAGAAAAGGAGGTTGAAGAGAGAGAATCAGGGCAGATAGAACCAACATTGATAGAGTATAAGGAAAGACCTCTCTGAAGATTTAACATGTAAGGTCAGGCTTGAAGGGTGCAGGGAGCCCGTTACAGCACTATTCCAGTGTAGGGAAAAGCAGGTATGAAGTTTTAAATTGAGAAAGGAATTAATTTTCAGGCATAGGAAGCATCCAGCATCCTGGGGCACAGAAAGTGATCTAAAAAGTGATGTACGTACGAGCAGGCTGAAGGGTTAGGCATGGCCAGTTCATGTCTCCTGGGGGCAAAGTTAGAATTTTATTCCAAACATAGTCCAAAAAGACCAAAGACCTCTCAGTGGGTTCCCCAGTGTATTTGATATGAATGGATCCAGATATAAGGATTCCTGTTCCCTGGCGCTATTATAAGTGCCTTTGTGAGTGGCAACTTGGATGAGATGACTCAGGACCAACGATTTGCCTTGGTGGGGGGCTAAGGAGAAAGGCTGGGGTCTCTGCCCGTTTCTGCACTAGGCATTTAGGGAATTTACCTCCCACCACTAAGGTGTCCCTCACCCCATTTCTGGCTCTGCCGAACTGGTATGATCTTGCATTTCCTCTTTTTGTTTTATATCTCCTTGGTCCGTTCTCACTACCCCTTGAAAGCTCATGTGATCCAATCATTACTTTTCAAGTCTTGCATCTTTTATACTTTCCTGGGTCACATCTTTTGCTAAAAGCAAATAACATGGCATTAAGAGGAAATATAGGTACAGATCCAGGAAAAATATAGGTACAAATCCAGGTACAGATGCTTCAGTGTAGGAGAAAAATATCTTCATTTAACTTCCGTTCAGCAGATATTGAACACCTATATGGGGCACACTGTCCACAGTTCTGGAGGTAAAGTTGACCAAAACAAATTCCCCGTCCCCTGGAGAGCAGCATGAAAAGCTAATAGATTTTGTGAATGAAATGGATAGAGTGATAAGGAAAAGAAAGGCATTAAAGACATTTCTTAGCTTAAAAGACCGGAAGCAGGAGGGATACCATTTATTGAGACGAGGAGAATGAGGAAGGAACAATTTTGAATGGGGGACCTGAGCTTTGATTTTAATAGTACTGTTTTAGGTGCTTGTTAAGCATCCAACTGAGGATGGCAATGGCTTTAGGACCCAGGATAGAGCTTCAAGTGAGAGTTCTAAATCATGGGGCTGGAGGACATCCCCAGAGAGGAATCTTAGATAGAGAAGAAGACAGATCCAAAGGTTGAGCCCTAGATAGCATCATTGCATAGAGACCATGATTTCCAGAATCCCAAAAAGATGCTGAGACTGAGGTCAGGGAAGGAGCCAGAGAGAGGACTTTTGTGGTCAAGTAAAGAACAAGTAAGGGGCCCAGAGGTGCAATTCTAATAGACTAAGGCAGAACCAGAGGTGGCCACACGAAAGCACAGATGTGGGCAGCTGGTAGGTTCCAGGGTGGCACTGATGAGTTTTCTAAATTGCGAGATGATGTAATTTGTATGCTGGTGGCTACCCCAGTGTGGGGGAGTATGACACAGGAGAGAGAGAGGACCTCAGTAAACGTCTCCCCAGTCAAGAGATCTAAGATGTCATCACCAATTTCATAATCTCAGCCTTTCTGGTTTTTAATGTGGACTTCATTTTAGTTTTATTTCAGCTTTGCCGCACTATAATTATACCTATTCATAAGAAATGCAGTGTGCTAGTACCTGTATACTCTGCTGGATGATCAAATAAGGCAATGAGCATATCTGTCACCCTCAACATTTACTATTTTTTTGTGATGAAAGTTCTGCCTGTTGGGAGCACACATGGACCAGAAGTAAGAAGAGAAACAGAATGAGGCAGAGAATGACAGCCAAGTGCAACTCTTTGGACCAAACTTGCTGCTCTAGGACAAATTCTGATCAGTGTTTTTGCAAAGCCAAGCTCATGCTTCCTGAGACCCTCTTCCCCCTGCTTCATCAGAGGTCATTACTGTGGGCTCTTGAAAACATTGGGGAAGAACCTTTCAGTTCTCTGAAAAACTCACCTCCCCGATCACATAAACAGCGCCCTCATTTCCCACCTGTGTCTTCACAAAGCACTTGAGGATAAGATTATTTTCTTCTGAACTCTATAACTACTTCCAGTCCTAGTGGAGGAACAAGGAAATAAAATCCTCAACAACTCTGGCAGTTTTAATTGCTAAGAATGAATTTAAAATAACTCATTGGGGTGTTAAGATAAAAATGATGCTGAAGTTAGATGCATTCAATGAGGGCTGGACGACTGGGGGACATTAAATTTCTGAGCCACTAGCCAAAGTCTTGCAGCACGATCCTTTCTGAAGGACGTTCATTGCATGTGAATAGTCAGATGTGATTGTCTGAGAGAGGGGGTGGGTTCTCGCATCAGGATACACATGGAAGCTACTATTGAATATACTTGTGAGTAGACAAGCTTTCTTCCAGGGAAAGTCATGATGCGTTGTCACTATGGACAATAGTCAGCTCCCAAGCACTGAGACTGCCTATCATCCACTTTCTCCTTTAAATGAAGATCTCTTTAAAAAGTGAAAGATTTATATGATCTGTAGGAAAAAAAACAGAGAATAGACATCACTTAGGATCATCATCGGTGCCCTGCGTTATGGCCAAGCAAACTAACAAGCAAAGACCAGAATTGGCACCATGGTTTCCCTTCCTTCTCACCTTTCTTTATTTTAATTGAGGCTGATAACTGTGCACACTTAAGTTCTAAAATTCCGACTTGGCTTCATATGTTGTGGAATGTGTTTATCTCCACATTTCGTGGGGTCGTGGAAAGTGTGGACTCAGTGTGAGAGAGTATTAGACAGAGCTGCCATTGCTTGTAAGGCTGAGCTTAGATTCTGGCTCTGTAACCTTGGATCAATGACTTAACCTCTTTAAACCACAGTCTCTTGATGCATACCAGGACAAATATGGATTCACTTATTTTGTAGGACTGGGGAGATGATCGAATAATGTAATCCCAAATTGGGTCAGAAACAGGTCCATCTCACTGAAGGTAATGAAGATTTAGCTTCAAGGACATTTTTGCATTGAGCTTTTCCAAGACTATGGAAGCATTTAATACTTGACTACTTGTTAAATTTTGTAATATTCTTATTCCAAATAAATACCTAATTTTATATTACATTTCTTAAAGAAAGTCCACAAAGCATGCTAGCATCAGGCTCCACAAAGCCTGGACAATGTTTTTTATCAGTAGAATGCATTTTACTGCATATTAAATGACAGCGATCCCAGTTAAGTTTCTACAACGTTATAAGAATTTTCATTCGAATGCATTATAAATCATGGTGGCAAAATAAAAGAGCATATAACCTGATTGTCGTTACCTAATTATCTTTAGTGGTAGTCTTTGAAAAATATGATCACTACATCTACTGCAAGCCAGATAGCTGGTAAATGTCTCATTGGACACTCTGGTGCCTTGTGGCTAGTGTCACAGAATTTGTTTAAAGTTCTGAGTCTGGAGATATAAAACTAATGAATCAGCAAGGGGAGAAAGAGAAAAGATTCATAATCACCAATGCTCCATCCAGTTATTTTCCAGAGATCAATCTATCCGGACTTTCCCGTTAATCATAAATGCCCCTTTGAGGACAGCTACCCAGGGCCCCTTAGCACCTCTCATTCACCCACACAGCTGCTTGGGTCTGTCCATTGTGCCTCACAATTGAAGCCTGAGAGACTGTCATCTGTCCCACTCGCCTCTGTTCTGTGGTCCCATTTTTCTGCAGCGTTGAACTCTGGAGATAACATTGGTAAAAAATGTGAACACTTCAGGGAGCATTAGAATGGTCTTTGTTTCAAGGCACTCCCACCCCATTTCTGTGTCAGGAGCCCAGCGAGGGGGAAGGCGGGAAGGCGTGAGCTAACTCAAGTAGCCCAGCAGCATATTTAAAATTCCACCCGTTCGATTTCTTTAATGCAATATGGTCATTTTTAATCTGGCTCTGTTTGATAAATACCTGCATTTCAAGTAATTGTGAAGATTGTGTCTGTTTTTATTAGAACTTATTTGTCATTATTTGACAGTCGTCTCTAATCGCATTTGTCATGCATTGGGCTTCCTTTAGGAAAACTGATTGCTCCTGGAAGACATGCCTCTGAAGCCCCATTCATTCCCTGGACACACACAGTGTGCCCACCACCCTGGATACCATTTCTCTGGTCACTCAGAAACAAGAAAATGAATAGCAAAACTGAGTGGGAGGTTTTATCTGCAGACACAGAAACTAGCTGTGAGGAATTTTTTTTAGAGCACGGAAGGGAAATTCTGTGAAGTCAATCCCATCAATTGTGTGCTTGCGGGGTTTGGATACTCAGGCACTCTGAACACACACATTGATGAGCGAGATTCAAGCTGGCCCACTGTTACCAGTTCAGCTTGAATCCCCAGCACTGTGGGAAACCTAACACAGCCAAGTCCTGTCTACTCATTCAAGAAATAACCATCCATCCATTCACTCAGCAACTCTTTAGTTACTTACAGGATTCATTCACTCTGCAGAGAATTTACTCACTCCAGGGATATTTAGTCATCCATTTATTTCATGGAGTATTATGTTTTTCAATGAACATTTGTTAAATTTCTACTGTATGTAAAGCACACAGATGGGGCATAATGGTAGCTGTACTATCTGTTTTTTATTTTAAATAGAATAAAACTAAAGAGGACAGAATAAAGCAGACCAAAAGAGAGCATTGCAAGCAACACAGCACTTCACAATAAGACAATTGGATATTAACGGTAGCTACCATAATGTTTCTTTCTTTGAAATAGTTGAGCATTGCTCCACATACAATAATATCAAACATAACAAAATAGAATAAAACCATTCAAGAGAATGAAAGTATTACAAGGCATTCTGAACCAAATAACAGAAGATGAACAATGGCTACTATAATATCTCACTTTCCATAAAAAATTTGTTTCTATTATTACACATATTAAAATCCAGTAAGACACACCATGATAGAACCAATGGTAATAGAAGAATTAAAGCATGTTAGGACTTCAAAACAAGATGATATTAAATCAGCCATGGCTGCCATAATGTCTTGTTTTCTTCAAAGTAGCTGTTCATACCATCACACGTAATAAAATCAAACAAACCGGAATAAATCCATTCCAACCAATGAATGAAAACATTATAAAACTTCAAAGCAATATAATGGGGAGCCATGATTACCACAGAATCTTAGGTACTTTTACCATTTCTCACACTAGGGAGACTAGCTGTACTATCTCACCACGAGCTTATAAACTCCACGACATCTACCTCATAGACGTTACCTCCCCTGGACTATGTGGGCTCAGAGATGCTGTGGAGAATGCTCTCTCAATTTCGTGAATCTGTTAGCATTTTTGTCTCTTAAAGCATCAAAGGGGCTTCTGCATATGAAACTTTAGGTACTCACGCTAAAACATCGTCACCTGGAGACGTGCAGTGCACTGAGGGCCCAGCATAAGTGTGGGAGGGCCGGGGGCTGAGATGCATGCATGAATGAAGTTCCATGTGGACTCAGACCCCTGGGCCTGCTTTGGAAAGTTAAGTCGGGCGGAGAAGGCTCCCAGGAACCAGTAGATCCTACCACGCAGCTCTCACTGGCCGCACATGTTGAATTCTCCACGAACCTAGAACTGACATCATCGTCATCAGGGCATGCTCCCAGCCTGCCTGCAAACAGGTTGGGGTGGGTTTGGAGTCGGACTGTTGCTTACGTGTCATCACTTCAGGTCCTGCCTGGCTGGGGGTCAGCTCTGGATGTGGTGCAGGAGAGTCACAGAAGTCCAACCCTGGATTGTGGGAAGCAAGAGGCATGAGTGGTTGTCACACTCATCCGTTATAACCCGCAGGCCCCCCAAGCACTTCCAAGCAACTTGTCACTGGGGCAGTGGAATCATGAGTGAGCCATTCCCTAAAGGAGCACCTAGGCAAACTGAAAGGCCCAGTGACATCTGCTAACCCTCCTGGACCAAACATCAAAGAGTAACTCTCAAAACAGGCAATATTAGAGCTAGGCATGCTGATGCACACCTAGAATCCCAGAACTTTGGGAAGCTGAGGCAGAAGGTTGACAAATTCCAGCCTAGCCTGGGCAGTTAATCTTAATGAGACTTTGTCTCATTAAGACAAGATAAAAAAATAAAAATCAATCAATCAATCAATAAAAAATTAAAAAGAAACAGCTAGGGTTGCAGCTCAGTGTGAAAACCCTGGGTTCAACCCACAGTACCACAAAAAAGATGAATAGTATCAGAACCAGACACATATCTAAATGTCCCTGACCTAATTTCTTTTGCTACTAGAGTTACAGTGGGCCGTAGTGGGAAGAAGATTGGGACAGAAGTTAAAAAGACTAGTTTTCCAATCTCAAACCAGGTCTCAGTAAATATCTAAAACTATGTAACTTCCTCTAGATCGCTGACCCTCAGTCTCCAGAGCCTTAAAATGGGGAGAAAATCAAGCACGTACATTGGAGTGTTTAGCAAATTAGGGTAATGTCAACCATGTGCTCGGGGGTGACAACCGTCACAAGCAGATTCTTCATAAGTGACAATTATTGCTACTTAGGAGAATAACATCACTTTTAAAAAGATGAACATGGACTTTTCAAGCCTGTATTATTGAAATATCAGCATGACCACTACAATTATCCAGTTCTGGATAAAACTTCTTTCTTTATTCTAAGGCTCATTGCGTTAAAGTGTGAAAGGACATAGGTGCTCTGAGAGGTGCTCGGCATTGGTAGAAAGCTGCATTTCAAAGCAACACAAGATCATTTTCCAGTTTGCTTAGGAGTCTGCCTCAGTTAATTTCTCTTTGTTCTTCTCTTCCGGTTGTGGTAACGCCCCTTTGTGTGTGTACATTTGTCCAATACAATCTAAGAAACAATCACCTTAATTGATCTGGTGTTAACCTCTAACAGCTCAAGACATGGGCTTTTTATCTATCGCTCAATCCTCGTGCAGACGTAATTCCCTACAGTGCTTACACCTTTGTCACCTCCGCCAGTCGGTCTTTCTCGAGAAAGCGTTTCAGTAAATAAATGCTGCTGCAAACGAAACGGACCATTTATGCAAGAGGCTCCATCACTGTGGAAAAAGCCCCGTTCTGGTCTCTCACTTTCCCTGGTGGTGCACATGATAGATTTCATACAGGTGTCACCGTTTTCAAGCCCCGTGAAGGATCGATGGTTTACAGTAGGCTGATCCATCACCCAAGGCAGGTGACACCCTATTGGAATTCCAGAAATCTGTTCCCAATCACATTCACTGTTGGGTGACTCAGTAACGACCCTATTTGCCTTGCGTTACTGAAAATCAATGCTCCGCATTCAAGGTCAATGTACTGTTGGAAAACTCTTTAAGCCCTGATGGATGGATTGTGCTCATCCAGAATAAATGTGAGAAGAGAATGACTGCTGGCACCCACCAATGGGTGGACAGGCATCCTTCTTTAGTGGGCTGGGAGAATCCCGGAGGGGTGACGTCACACACTTCCTCTTACTCTCTATTTTGGGGTGTGTGTGTGAGGCAGGGGTCTGCATTGGCTACTGTATCCTTCTGCGTATGATTAAAGCATCAACGTGCCGGATCACCATACAGATTCTCTCAGCCCAACACTTTCACAATCTCTGCGAGTCAATTTGAGATCAAGGTTTTCAATATCGGCAGACTCCAATGATGGTGCATTTGAAACATACATCTTTGTGGAAATACTTTGGAAAACAGCCAAAGATAACACACTCATTGGATTCAGTTCATTCCACAAACAGGGAAATCTTCAAAATGTGTCCTGCAATGAATTCAAGGTCAGGGATATAAAGATTAAAGATCTGGAATCTTTAAACTCCACTCCAGAAGCTGAAAGTCGAGAAAAAGAAATAAATATACAATCAAGTTACTAAGTGCAGCAAGCTGTGTGTCTGTCCACAGTTGTATGGAGAGAGGGTTGAGGCAAGAGCTCATGGGAGGAAGTTGTACATTCTCCCTGGGGCCATTTACTGGCTGGAATGGTTGTGATTAACACTTTGCAAAGTGGAAAAGAAACTAAGCCAAGATTTGTTCAGTGAGTTCCAATTTCCAGTACATTTAAATATTTCTTTTTTTAAAAAACAAGAGGTCTCCAAGGGGTAGAGTTAACTTTTGACAGGAAGAGACACTAAAGATGTATAATAGATCATATTTTATCACCTCCCTCCCAGTGACCTATTTACAAACCAAGCAGAGGGAATTCTTGACCAAGCTCCTGAAGGCTCTCAAGGTCTCTCCTGGCAAGAGAGAAAATCAGAAAATGCATGCTTTTGTCTTCTTGGAAAGAAAATAAACTTTACTGAAGTATTCTTTTCTTCTTTTTTATCTTCCTTCCTGCTTACTTTCCTTCCTGCCTGCATTTCTTTCTTCTTCCCTTTTTGTCTTTTCCCCTTGCCTCCCTTCTTCCTGGTTTTCTTCCTTCCCTCTTTCTGTCTTTCTCCCTTCTTTCTTTTATTCTTTGTCACTGTTTTAACTACAAGCTCCCAAGAGGAATGTACAGTTTATTGATTGTGTAATGCGTAAAGACAAAAGATTAATGGCTGATCAGCAATCCAAGTGATTTGAGAACTATCTACAGATGTTTTGTACAACCAAAATGGTAATTCCAAAGCAATCCAGAGAGATGAAGTAGTAAACATCTGCTGGTCCTCAGTGATCAAGTCGGTTCCACTTGATGATGGGCTCATAAGGCTTTCTGTTCTCCACAGGCAGTAGCTGAATCTCTAACCTTGTGATGTGCCTGAAATATAGTCACCGCTCTAAGCAGAGCTGGTGGACACAGGGGTGAGGGCATGCATGGGCTGATGCACTGATGGGACACAAAGAGAGGCCATCATACGTTCTTCTTGCATGGAAATTTGCTTCAGCATTCGTTTGCTTGGCCCTTTTGAGGTTAAGCTTCCTTTTCCTATATCCTCCCACCTGCATGAATCTGAAATGCTCTAGAAAGGTCATGCTCTGCTTTTGTCGATTAGCTAAGTTTTTACTTTCACTGTTCGCACAAAGGGTACAACTGCAGCTCCCTTCTTTTACTCGACAGTCTAGTTATATACACGTTTTAATGCACATGATTTCAGCATCCACTCATTCACTCATGTGCAAGCACATCCCTTGTTGAAGTTTGTTTATTCATACATACAACATGTCAGCGGCAAGGCCAGGCACTTAGGAGAGAAGTACCTGACGGAGTAAGCGGGGAGGCAGTCAGGCATGGAAAAGGCTCACTCTAAGCACACAATAATAAGAAGTAACAAAGGGCCCTAACAGGTGAGGAGGGATGGCGGTGGAGAGGGTAATTAGGAGCGTGGGTAACCAACAGGGTGTGGCACTCAGGTCAGGGTGGAATAATAGAATTTTTCAGACAAGAAACTACATTTGTGAAATCAAGTAGGTGCCAACACTGTGGTGAGCTTGAGAAGCAGGACTGTTTCAGGTGGCAGGGACTGGCAGGGAGGTGAAGGACAAAGGGCTCAAAGTGGGAGTCAGGGTTCCACCACAAGGAGTCTATCCTGGTACACATGCACCATGGAATATCAGGCAGCAGTAAGCAAGCACGGAATCACATTGTCTGCAGGAAAATAAGAACTGGAGAGCGTGGCGCTAAATGAGGGAATCCAGACTGAGAGCATTAAACAGCATGTGCTGTCCCTTATAGGAGAAACCATTTAAATAAAGAAATAACTAAGACATGACAGGAAATAAAGAGATAGATGTTTGGAAATAGGAAAGGAGATCAGAAAGAGGGGGAATGGGATAGAAAAAAAGTCAAGATATGCTAAACACTTGTACCAATTTACAAAAATAACTCTGTATTGCTAGCATGCAATGATTTAAGTTTTCAACTACAAAACTTCAGGATTAAACTTGTGGACAATAGGGAGACTCTGGCAAATTGTCTTTCTACATCACCATGTAACAAGCACACAGGGAAATGCATGGCGATATAAACCCTTCCAAGTCACAACTCTTACATCAAGACACAAAATAGCACCGGGACCCAGAAGCTTCCTGGTCATCACGATGGGCAGTTAGCATCTTTATTTCTAAGAGTGCAGATTGGCACCCTCCATGTTTCATTTCATGCAAATTAAATCATGCAGGGTGCACTTTTAGCCAGTAGTAGGTTGGTTAGATTCATAATATTCCTCTGCGCAAGTGTAGGCTTTGGCTTTGTTGTGTGGTATTCAATGATATGAATAGACCACAATGTTTAAATCTATTCCACTGTTGATGGACATTTTTATATCATTTGCATCTTACAGCTATGTTGAAGAGTTGCTGGTAGCAACATTCTAGTGCTTTCCTTTTGATGAAGATGTGCGTACATTTGTGTTGAGTACAAATCCAAGAGTTCTCGGCTTTAGCAGATAATGTGAGATTTCCTAAGCGCGGTTGCTCTAATATACACTTGAACCCATCATAAAAGGGACTTCTGGTTATCCTGCATAATCAACTCTAATATTTATTTATTTATTTATTTATTTAATAGTTATGTTTTCAATTAGGCTGTTATTTTCATGAGGAGAGAGATCACGTGTGCTTTTCTGTTTTACTATGCCCTATTTTGTAGCTAGCCGAGGACCTGTCACATGTTAGCAGACACACCCACCACTCAAACCACAGACATGCACACACATCACCTGCTGAAGCAAATACACAAACAAACATCTATGTTTCAAATGCTTTTCCACATGCAATATAGTCATTGATAGCCATAGCTTATGATATTTGTCTTAGATTTTTCCATTAGAAAGAAGCAGGGCAATATCCTCTATTTGTAACCATCAGACCTATTACTGTGGATGAAACTGGAAAATGTTCTCTCCATGCTCGTACCCTGAAGAATGGTCACACAAGAGCACAGCAAAGCGGAAGTGAGCCAGACCCACCGGCACCTGGACCTTGGACTCCCCAGCCTCCAGAACTGTCACAAATTACTATGTGTTGTTTAAACCACTCAATCTGTGGTGTATTGGGATGACAACTCCAGGAAACCAATACAGATAGCATTCATTAATGGATCAACCCACAGATTCCTTTACTAAGCATGCCTACAAGGCAACATTTATAGAGGCCTACAGAGATGAAGCATGGTATGAACTTACCTTACTTCAGGCTTCTATAACAAAACACTGGAGACTGATTAATAGAACAGAAATGTACTTTCTCACAGCTCGGGGGTCTGGAAGTCCAGCATCACGGTATCAGTACGGTTGATTTCCTCTCCCCTTCTAGCTTACAGACGGTCATCTCTCTGTGCACAAGTGTCGCTGCTGTCTCTTCCCCTTCTTGGAAGGGCACTAGCCCACCCTAAGGATCAACCCCACCCTAAGAGACCCGGTTTTAGCTCTATGACCTCATTAAAGGACTTTCCTTAAAATGTCATTTTTCCCTCTGAAGCAGTGGGTTTCACATCTATGGGTTCAACCCATTGGAGATCAGAAATATATATATTTTTTAATTTTGCACCTATCATGAATTTGTACAGATTTTTAAATTTTATTATTTCTATCATACAACAACTATAGACATAGCATTTACATGGTATTGGGTATTATCTATAATCTAGGAATGATACAGGGAGTACGAGAAGATATACACAGGGTATGTCAGTGCTAAACAACTTTATACCGGGGACTTAGGCACCTACAGAGTTTGGCATCTGCAGAGGTCTTGGAACCTGTCCCCAGTAGATGCTAAGGGAGAACTGCTCAGTTTCTTCCTGAGGTACAGAGGCTGGGACACCTGCACACAAATTTAGGGAGGGAGACACAGTACAGCCTGTAATATTAAGAGGTCACAGATTAAGTGTTCCTTTGTTCATCTGACTGTCATCAACACACATCCCACCCTCACCCCTCCTGGCCTCCTCTAGACTTGGGTCAATGCCCTTGGTACTAACAAGCTTCCGTCAAGCCAGGGTGCCCTTCATTATGCCCAGAAGTGAGTACAAGACTTTAGCAGAATAAAGCAAAACCCTAATTTCCCTGCCTTTGAAGCTCTATTCATCATGAAACATTTTACTAATAGTTTTCTGTGTTCTTATTATGTTTCGTGAAACCACATCCTGTCCTAGTTACAAGAATTATATGAATTCACTGTTTGTCTACCCATTTTGCAGATAATAGAAACTGAGTTCAGCTGAAATACAAGTCTGATGACAGTGCTTGAAGATGCACCTAAAATTACTCCCCGTAAAGCAGTTTTTGCTCTTCTCTCACTCTCAGTGTCCACGTGGGGAGAATTCTACAGTCTTCTTTTCAGCAAGTGAAGTAAGAGGATCCTAACAAAGCTTCCCAAACTGTTTCCTTACCTTTTTATTTGCACTATTAAAACACATTTATGTTCCCATTTGTTGTATAAATTCTGATCACAAAAATAATGCATGACTGTTGACCACAATTTGGAAGATGTAAATAAGTTTAAATTTGAAAATAAAGTCACGCATTATCTAACCGAGTGCTAAGTGGGCTAAAATGATAGTTCAAGCAGCACTTTTTAGTTTCCAGTTATACAGATGTGCGGGTGTGCACCCATGTGCACATGCACACACACCTGGTTTTACATATAAAACATGCCTGTATTTCAACTTTGTAAAACACTCTTTATAAACTTGATTTTTAATGGCTGTTAAATAACTCCATTGTGTGTATGTAGCCCAATTTATGCAACAATTAACCTTCCTTTTTAAAAGGACAGAAGATCACAATGTAATTCTCATGATTCTATTAATTATACTTTCTTATTAAAATACTCATTCCATTTCTGGGTTAAAACCAACTAATTTTCCTTAACTTAGAATATCTCTCTTGGCCTAATGAGGCTATCTATATTCTACTCATATCCATAGAATATTGCCCCTGAAAGACTCATGGAAATCATGAGCCCCAAACCTTTTATCACATGATACAGAAAACTGGGGCTCACAGAGGGGAGGAAACTTCTCAAGACCAACAACAAAATCCAGGTTGTAGTAACTTAGGTTTTTGGCATGTTGATCATTTATGATCTTCATGAAATGAGGTGAATTCCACATTCCTTTATTCATTCAGTGAGTAAGTGTTGTGTGCTTGGTAGGCACCAGGGACTGTGTATAAAATGAGGAATGACATCATCTTTTCCCCTGCTATGTGGAACTTTCAGTCACCAACTACAAAGATCACCCACAGGGTCTTCTGGACACACAGATGAAGTTTCCTTTTCCTTTGTCTAAGCGTCAGGAATGTGTCCAGGCTGAAAGGACAAGGAATGAACATTCCAGAAGCATCCCCCAACTAAGGGTGGGTAGTACCCCAGGAACTAGCCTCCCTGCTCCTGGACCCTTTCTAGTAGTGAGGGAGCAGTTATGAGGCAGAGAACTTGAACAATCTCTAGAAGACCCATCCTAGTCTTGCTCAAAGCATCTCCTGGAATCACCTCTCTGGGCAGAAACAAGGCAAAGCCTACTCCAAACTGTTCTGTGCTTTGATTTTTTATGACACTGAGACATCTATTGGACAGAGAAAAGGAAATTATACCTAACCTAGGAAATACTATCTTTTCCTTTGACTTTGGAACTACCCACAATGAAATCCTTGCCTCAGGCTCTGCTTCTGAATGTAGGAAACCAAGAAAAACTGATACCTATGCTTATCAGGTGCATTCTGTGAAGGAGAAGCTGGAGCAAAGAATGTTTTCCAGTTATCTGGTGTCACAGGATACAATGTGTTGCCCTTAAAATGCACGTCTTATCTCTATGGGCTGGTAATGGGGGGGTTTAGCTGGGCAGATCTCACTTGGGGGGTCCCTCCTGTGGAGGTAGATGGACACTGAAATTGGGGTCTCTTGAGGGCTTCTCTGGTAGATGAACTGGTCAGGCTTCCCTCACTACAGGGAGATGTTCACATGGCTATTTTGGGGTTCCCTGTTGCATACTCAAAATTTACATAATGGATGTTCTCTTTTAGTGACAATTCTGAGAGAAAATGCAGGTGCTCAATACAAAGGGTTAAGCATGAAAACTATCCCTTCTACCACATACTCTGGGCCAGCAATCCCAGACCTTCCAGTCTCAAGGTGAAGACCATGGACACTTCCTCTTCCTCCCTCCCATTTTTTTTTTCAATTTTTAAAATTTTATTTTAAAGAGAAAAAAAAATTCAAAAAGCAAACAAAGAACAACAACAACAAAAACAAAACAACAACAAAAAAACCCAATAACAATATAGGATTTCAAAACAAGACTATCGGAATTTAACAATGGTTGTTATACTGCATTGTTATCTTCAAAATAGCTGCTCAGATTACCAGATATGGCATGCAAAATTGATCAAGCAATGTGAGTGCTGTTTCTTTCCATGAATTAGAATTAATAGTACAATTATCTTTCCAGTCTTGTATTTATATATTTATATGTTTTTTTTCCTTTTCTCTTCCTTCTTTTCTTCTTTCCCTCACCCCAGTTCTTTCCCTTTGAGTGGTTTCTTTCCCTTTCACTGTACCTACTGTAACTTTTGGATCTTATTTACTCTTTCAGTTCTTACACTTGGGAGACAATACGGTGTTTGTGCATGCGAACCCGATTTGTTTCACTTATGAATATGGTCTCTAGTTGCATTCGCTGACCTATGAAAGGTGTCAAACAATTTAATCCATCTTCAATCTGTCACCAAAACTGAACTATAAATGTGATACTGGTAGGATACTGAGGTGACACAGGTCTGAATAAGAGCTATTTGAGATGAGACTTGAAATAAGAAAGAAAAAGTCAGGTTGAGAGGCAAGGGGAAGCATTTCAGACACAAGGCAGAGTGTGTGCACAGCCATCCTGTGTTGTGAGGCTCTTGAGTCCATGTTAATCTGACTGGCAAGGCCTGAGGACACACTAGGAGGGAACAATCGTTCAGGCAGCAAAGGCTGGCACATAGTTGGTGTCATGTACTATTACAGTGGAGCCCAGATGGGGAGAGTCATGCTCTTCTTTATATGTTTCCAAAACCTCTTAAGCTTGGTGAGAATCAAACCAAAGAAGGACGAGGCTCCAGGTGGGCCTCAGACAAGCAGACTGCAAAGATTTTTACCTGACAGTGATGGAGAAAGAAGTAAAGCATAAACATTTATAAACTTTCTCAGTTTTTTTGACTGCCGCAACAATCAAGCACATGGTTGCATTTTTCGTTTCATTTTACAAGAGTTTTGGTCCACAATGCATTGAGAGGAAGTATATACTCCTTTATCGGCAGCAGTTTGTAAAACATTACTCTAGCTTCAGTGAGGACTCACAGTCCATTTATTCAAAATAGCAGAGGACACACTGGGAAAGAACAACTGTGGAGAGAGGAAGAGAATCAAGGGTGGATTGGAGAAAGGAGATCAGCTGGGTCACTGTGATGGTGGTGACCATGAGCCCCATTGCCACCAATGGACACTGGTTAGGTAATTGGCTCTAGAAATACTATAAGGAAGGGATAGATTTCACTAAAATTTAGGTGGCCAACTAGGCATAACCTAGTGATGAGTTAGAGTTGGGAAGGAAAAGAAGTGGTCCTCAGTGATGCCTGCTGTTTGAAGAAGATGAGCTGACATCACACAGGAGATGTGGTAACTGGAAAGAGAATTCATCTCACAATTGCTTTCTACCTGCCATCACCACTTCTGCATCGAACCTTCTAATGGTCATCAAAAAGGAAATACATCCTGCAGGTTCAGACACATTATCTTTTCATTTTAATTAGAGGCCACCTACAATACAGAGACAAGTCAACATAATTCACTTTTCTAATCAAAGAGAATTCTTTGAGAGCAGAAGAGAGCTAGCATCCAAATAAATGAGTGGTAATTTTCTTAATGAACTAAGTCGTCATGAATCACTATATGGAATCACCCCTTGTGCCATGGAGCTTGTGACATTTCCAACAAGGCAGCCCTATTTGGTAAATATTAGAGACTGTTAGAGAAAGGGGATAAGAAATGACCTTTCAATCTATATAGAGCATGTTAATTACTAAGAAGGCGGCAATTGGTTGTAAAGGATTGTTCCACTGTCGTCACCCCTGAAGCATGCTGCCGCCTCTTGGTTATGAATTATCCTTAGAAGAAATATGGATGCATGACATTTATATTTGCAGTGTCACTTAGGATAAGTATGCATTTCTATTCATGTCTTTGGACCATACACACAGTCTTAAATGTAGGTATTTAAACTCAGGGATATTTTCAAATTTTCTTTTGGAAACCAGCAATGATGGCATGTAGTGTTAAAAGGAGAGAATGACAGTAGAGTTATCTGTCCCTCATTTGAAATGATGAGAGTCACTACCAGTGTGACCTGATTGAATTTTACTTAATCCAGAATGGCTCGAGTCTATTTTTGTGGTGGTTGAAGTTCATTGTGTGAACTAGATTAGCTGGAGAGTACTCAGAGGACTGGTGCAGCATAATTTCCGGGTATGTCTAAGAGAGTCACAGAGAAAGGATGCTGCATACCATATCTGACCTCTGGTCCCCTTCCTCTCCTGTGCTTCTCCCCTGCCATGAAAACTTGAGCAGCTTTATTCTGCCATGCCTTTCCTCCATGAGGTGCCTGCCATAGAGCCTGGCAACCATGGACTAAACCCTCTGAAACCATGAGCTAAGTTAAAATCCACCTTTAAATTTGCATGTTAGACATTATGCATTACCATGAAGAATACTGACTAATACACTCTCATAACGTGGTGCAGGAGTTTACAGCATAGGAATTTGGGCCTCTGGACTTGGTTGACCTCTCAACTCCATCATTTACTAAGCACGAATATGAAACATCTAATATCATTGCTTGCTTTATTTTTTAAAAGGGACTGAAACACTTTATCAAGTAGGATCATAACTGAAAAAGGTAAATAAAATGAGAATTATGTAAAGTGATTGGCACAGAATGAGACAAATGATATAGCCCAATATATAGCAGCTACATTAAGCTTCTGTATTCCAAATGCCTGGTACATAGTAAGTGCTTGTGATCTATTGAATTCCTTCCAGAAAGCTAGTCTAGGAACTGAAAAAAAAAAAAAAAGGATCAGGGGCATTTGGCAAAGCTGATACAAGAATCCAAGTCTCCCGAGACTATTCTGAGTCCTTTTCATTATGGATCATGATTTTTCTGAGTTGAAAGAAATAGGTATGATTTAGAAAAAAAGGGAAATAAATGAGTCAAGTAACATTATTATGAGACAAGTTGAAAACATAAGAGAGGAGAAGAGAAATTAATTGTGATGATAGATAATGATGCATAAGTAGATTAAATAAGGGAGGAAAAGAAGGAGAGGGAGAGGGAAAGTAGAAGGGAAGAAATGGAAGGCAGAGGATGAGGAAGAGAGAGTAAGGGAAAGAGAGAAAAAGAACCCATTTCACGAAGAATTAAGTCTCCAAATAAAAGCCCAAGGCATAAAAAACTGCAGTCAACTCACCACAATGGACGTATAATTTGTCAGATTGGAGTTCTTCATGATGGAGCTGGATTGATTCCATCCTGACCTGTTCCTTAGGCATGAGACCACCTCCAGGTAGCGGGCCCAGCATCTACTATCCTGTCTCCTTACCTTTAAACTCTTGTCCTTTGGGGGGTTGCTATAATGAGAAAGCAATATACCATGGGTAAAACCCCTCCTCAGTACCTGGCCCAGGACAGCATTCTGTCCCTGTCCGCAGCCTGAGATGATCAAAGTCAGGCGTGTCCTACAACGCTGCAGAGCCTCACATTCCAGGGTCTGTCCAACACCAAGATCAGAGAGAGCAGCGAGAAGAAATTTTATGGGTAAGTTAAATATTGTGGAGTAGGATTCGGTCTATGAATGTGGAAGCTTCTGGAAAGGAACACAAAAATGAGAGATTTTATAAGAGCGAAGTTGATTTCTTGTATGTAATAAAGAATAGAGTTTAATATTTTTCCAACGAGAAATTGTAGAAGGGTGAGAAGGAAAAATAAACAGAATGTTTTATTAAGCTAATTATGTAAAACTAGGTCTGTAGGTTGAAAAGAAAAGTAATTTAACAGGTTTGCTGGCAATCTGAAATATATTTTAAAT
This sequence comes from Hydrochoerus hydrochaeris, assembly GCA_004027455.1. Taxonomy (NCBI): domain Eukaryota; kingdom Metazoa; phylum Chordata; class Mammalia; order Rodentia; family Hydrochaeridae; genus Hydrochoerus; species Hydrochoerus hydrochaeris. Next base: position 60,244 of record PVLA01000874.1, read on the forward strand.
GAGATAGAACACATATTCAAGTACAAATTGATGCTGTACCATCAAAGGAAGAGTGATTCTCTGTGGTAATCAGTGCAATGAATAGCATCACAATTAATAGGCTGGATGGAACAAATTTTTGTGTTTCAACTCAGGGCATTTCAGAAAGAGGAGTCAAGAAGAAAATATGCTTGTTTTTTTACATTTCCAGGAGAATTTAGTCATGTTGAAGAAAAACAGAGACGTGGTCATCTGTGTGTCTCTGGAAAAGCAGAGAACGGTCTAAGGTATGATGAAAAACAAAGAAAAAGACTTGGTGCTGAGGAGGGCCATGAGAACTGCCTCGGAATAAAAGACACGCAGAGTCAGCAGAGCATCAAAACCAAAAGGGGCAACAGTGGCAAAAACTATAAGGCACACTACCAGGATAATTATCTCTAGAAATGAAAAGGGACTTCCTTGAGAGGCAGTGATGCACCGCGGTGGAATCTGACATGGGTGACAACGAATCAGGAATGTGGAAAAGCAGCTGTCTTCACTGAAAATGGATGTCTGGGGAGATCATGTCCCCCACCCCACATCGTGAAATACTGTTTCAGGATACGAAGGCTTGTTACAGAAAAATATAAGGAGAGAACGTAAAGACTCCCTGGTCAAGGAAGTTTGGAGAAAATTGAATCCAAGTTAAACATGGTATTGAGACTTCACAAGAGCATATTAGTGTGCATCATTTCCAAGAAGACTTTCTGCGAGATGCATGCAGGGCTGGGGAGGAATAGAAAGAAAGCGATGCTTAGAAAGCACCATGTGCATGATTTCCAAAACTTTTTCAGCTTGAAGGCTTTATGAATGCATATGAGAGGCACCCCATCCGTGGCTGTGCTGGTAGGCTAGTTTAATAAACACGTACTCAGGCAAAGAGTTCTGACATCACAGGAAAATCAGGGGCTGGTAATTTAAAAGAAATAAAAAATGAATGAATAAGTGAAGATTAGATAGTGCCCACTTGCTAACAGGGGAAAAAGGAAAATAATAAAGGATGATGGGAGAAGAAACAACAAAGCAAGGACCGGAATAAACAGCGATGGGTGTGGATGGGTCCTTTATTTTTAAGCATGAGATGTCCCTGGCCTGAGACCAGACCGACAGGGACAGAGTCAACTTCCTTCCCAATGGGAAGAGCCCTTCAGGAAATCCAGACAGAAGGCTCCACAGGAAATGAGGATTCAGACAGGACTGACTTTTCAGGATAGAAAATGTCCCAATGCCCATTGACCTGGTGAAACCAGGCTTCTTTGCCTGTGGGATGTGGCTGTGAGATGAACTGAAATGGGTGCGTGCGTTTTTAGACTAAGACCACGTTTGGTTCACCTAGTCCTCAGCCCTGGGGAAACTTATAACTCCTCCCTCCAGTCAAGCATTGCTTCTCAGTGTCCTCCTGGCTGGCCATATGTTCTTTGCAGGGTCTGCTCTGTCCCTGCATCTCCAGTGTCCACCCATTGCCTCCTGCAGTTAGAACTCTAGCACCACTGTACCACTCAAATCTCAGGCCTTCTTCTTCCTTTTCCTCTTCCAAACTGTGATCTCTACTGGCAGAATTCAGCCACCCGCTTGTGAACACAAAGTTCTACACACACACACACACACCGTGGTTTTGTGAACCACTAAACTAAATTTGAGTGAGAACACAAAAGATACAGTTCTTTGGATTGAGCCATACCTGCCCCTTCCTGTCACAGCCCCACTGGGTGCCTGCCCGGGGATCCCTAACTACCTCCATCTAGAAGGGACTCATATTTCTCACCGAATCCATAGTTTACAGAGTCGCATCACAGCCCTTCAGTACATCTGGGGAGATTAGAGCCTATTAAAAAAGCCTTTGGCACAAGCAATTCAGTGCTCGAAGCTCTAATCTGGAATTGGTATATTTATCCTGGTCTTTAATTATTAATGTTGCTTTATTGATCTGATACCTAAAATGCAGACAACAAAAACTGTCCAAACTAATTATTGTGGGTTTTCTACCTTTTGGGGCTTCTCTACTAGTCTTCCAATCTAAACTTTTTTTTTTTCCTAACCGATCAATAGGGTTTAATTCATTAACAAGTTCTAGTGCGTTGTTTCCACTGCTTGGCCATTTTCCACCCATCCACTGGAGGTGCACTAAATCCCTTCTCTGGCAATCACTCCACGGTCTGTACCCACATATTTTCCTTGGAACATTAAACCGAGTTTAACAAGCCCGCTTCCTGGTAGTCTGTGCCTAGTAGCCATCCAGTACTTCATAAAAAAGTCACTCCATACTCGTTTATCTTACCACAAAGATGTTATATCATTAAAGAATCTTAGGTGCTGGGGTGCACAGCATTGGCAGAGAGACACTAGGTCACCATGACACCTGCTTGTGCCTTTTCTTTGGGTCAGCTGACAGCGCTGGTGTGGTGGAGATGTGTTGTGAGTAATATTTGTAGATGAAGTACAGGATGCTAATTGTGAGGGTCATTTCCTGCTGGTTCAATAGTCTGACTTCTGAGTCACCCACCAAGCACGACTTCTGTCCCCATCCTGACACCTACCCAACCTTTCCATTTTTGGGTTCTTGACTACAAAGATGGAGTGAGGTAATAGTCTACCAAGATCTTCTCCATGATTTGAAAAATGGCTTTTACTCCTTTGGAGGGATGACAAGGAAGGGGGAATGTTAGTTAAGGGTTTATTTATTGAGATTGGTGCTGAGCACATAGTAGGCAGTCCATAAATATTTGCAGAATGAATACTTGAAGGTCAATTGTCAGATTTTTGCCATCAAGGAATTTGGAATCTTGAGAAGATTGAAAATACCACAAATTCATCTTCATTGTCACTGAAGAGTAGAGTGCTAGGAGAGTATATGACACTCTGTGGTTTCTGTACATTCCCCTGAACTGGTAATGGTGAACCTTCTAGAGCTGCAAATCATGCAGCCTGCTGTGCATAGATGCCATGAGCTCACCACCGCTGCCCTAAACTCTAGAATATAACACTGGGGCAAGGCATGGTGGTGCATTCTTATAGTACCAGCACACCAGAAGGCTGAGGCAGGAGGATCAGAAGTTCCAGCCTAGCCTGGGTAAACTACAGAAGTCCCTTTTCAAAATAAAAACTAAAATAGGAGTTGGAGAGGTAGCTCAATATAAAGGCCCTGCTTTCAACAATGAATACAAAGGAAAAAAAAAGTGGACTCTGTTTGTATCACCTCTTGAGGTGATAAGGACTATGTGTTTATAATCACAGTGGAGAGTAGAAAGACTACATTTATTCTGTTGGTTAAATTATCCACATGCCCTTGGGAAATCATTCTGTTTAACACACTCAGGTCACTGTAAAAAGGCTCACACCAGCAGGGTAGTGCAGCTCTTTCTTGGCTTGAAGAAACTTATAGTGAAAACAGAAAAACAAGTCAAACTGATATGAACCAGATGAAAAGTATGAGATATGTTTTAATCTTACATGACTCTACAAGTTGCCTATGCTACACACTAAATCCGTAATTGCTAAATGTATACATTGCTAGTGGGACTGTTCGGACCATCTGGAAAAAAATCAATGAACAAAACATACTCTGAATCTCTGGCCAGTGGTATTACCTTCTTTTTAGTATGATTCATTATGGTTTTGAAAAGTTAAGGAAAAATGGGCATAAAGTACCAGCACATGGAGATGGACTAAAAAATTCAGCTGTACCCCCCAAATATAAACATAAAACCAACATCAAAAAATTGAAATGCTTTTTTTAGAGGCCTTGTACAATAAGTTAGAGCCAAACATGAGGATATAATAGATATTTTTAATGTTGTGCTTACATATAAGTCTTTAAAAGATTCAAATATTGACATTTTCCATAGTTCTACAGTAAAACATAATTAAACTCCACTGAAGTTAGTTTTAATTATGAAAAATTAATGTTTACATATTTATTCAAGAGAAATGATGTTCTCCAAAAATTGTTTCATATTTTTTTCTGTCAGAGATACACATGGCAAAATTTTAGAAGACATGCTTCCTTTTTTGTGTGTCTGGAAAACTAGACAAAATTATGTGTAGTTATGTGGAGAATGGCTCAATCTTTTCCCTCGAGATATATGGCAGCCATATATCCCAGGTGCACAGATGACATACAGAAGACTAATTAACACTCCTACAGGATAATGTATGTTCAGTGGTATTTAATTTTGTATTAAGGTCACTCCAAAGTGTGCCTTAAAACTAACGATGGTGAAGGCTTTGGCTCAGACCCCTACCTGTGAGAATGACAAATAGTTGTGAGGTAGTTGTAGGAAAACGATGGAATTTCTTTTAGGGCTTTGTCACAAAAGATCACGGTCGCTAAAAAAGAGTCTTCCAAGCGACTGAGGGAGGAGTCTCAAGAGCTTCCCAGAGGGCTGAATAGAAAGAAGGCGTCCCCTCACGGGGCAGAGCTGAGCACAGAGGCAGAGGTGACGCAGCTCATGACACAGCCTGGGGATCACCAGCATCCCCAAACAGGAGGGCAAACCTGGTGGGAGAGGGGACAGCAGAGAGGCAGTGAACAGAGGTGGTGGTGTTGCTGAGGGACTGTGTGGGGACACTGGGGAGTGGGGATCAGAGTGTGGCTGCTTGTTACTCCGGCACTTCCCCTCATTTCTGTACCTTACTTTTGGGGCAACTCCTAGCTCTGGCCAGCAGGCTGTGGGCAGGTGTGATAGGTGACACTCCCAACTGAAAATCAACCAAAGATGGCCCTGAGCCACCCCAAACTCCCCTCCCCACTCCTTCCCTGTCCCTGTCCCGGTCTACCCTGACCCTATCCTTATGCCTGTCCCTTCACTGTCTCTACCTCTACGCTTATCCCTGTCTTGACCCCATTCCATCTCTTCTTATAGTACCAGCTCCAGCTCAAATTCCACTTGCTTCCCCTAAATACCTGCAGAACCACCAGTAAGAGGACAAGATGGCGAAAACCAGGTACACACAGGGGGGAATGTTGTCCTAGAGTCGCTGCAACCGCAGTGAAATTTTCAGAGCAGTAAGTACACTTCTGTTAGGTTAAGCAAACAAGATTTGTATCCATTCTAGCTACTCCTTCCTCACTAACACAGAAGGCTCTCTCCATCACTGACAACGGCCAGGATATGGTTATCCAGACTTATCAGGAAGACACGGTGGGGCTGACTCTGAACAGTGGAGTAATTCTGGAGATCCGCGAACCTCACACTCATCAGCACTTGCAACAGATCGGTCATTTACATGAGTGGATTTTCTCATTTGATCTTTATCACCCCTTGAGACTGATGTTGTTGTTATTATTCTCATAACTGTACACAGATGCAGAGGTCATGGTTGCACTGTGATTGACACATTTGAGAGACCAAACCCCATACAACAGAGTCCTTGGCTTCCTGTCCTATTGAATTGTTGCTGTTACACTGGAACATCTTGGGGACAAGGTTGGCACATCCTTGAACATAAATACAAATATTGCACCCCATGCAAAGACACACACACACACACACACTCCCAGGTGGTTTTGTCTCACATTTCCATGTCCCAAACTACTTAAAGCTGAAGCTCCTCCAGGGCAATTGGCACGGTAGATACTTTCCATCGTGAGGACTAACATGGGGGTCAGGTTCAAATTAGACAGCGTATCAAGAGAAATGGGAGTGAAGCCTGTGCACCACAGTGAAACCTGCGGAGCAATAAGTAAACTTCTGTGACTCCTATGGACCCCAGTGAGGCCTCAGTGTTGACAAATGCACTAGCCAGGCACTGATGTTCTCACGGGCATATATCAAGGGACACTTGTGAAGATGGCTTTTGTATCTGACCTGCAGCAATCTCTGCATTCCCTGTGGCTTCCAGGTACCCCAAGTGTGAGTAAACAGCCCCCTTCCCATGCCTGTGTTCTGTGTCCCACCCAAGGACTTCTGGTCCCACTCTGTCCGCATGTCTTGGGTGGGTCTCCCATTCATCCATAAGCTCTGAAAAGTCAAGAGAGGCATGATTTCATCAGCTGTCTCCTCACCCCCAGCACTGAGTCCCTGCAACTCTTGTTGTCTTTATGAAGCATAAGAATGACAAAGGAACTCTAACGGGCCCTTCCAAACCCTGCAGGTTCTAATTCAGTAGACATGATGGTTAGTTTTATGCAACTTTCTTAGCCTCTGTAATCATGTGAGTCGGTTTCTCACACTACATCTCCACTTACTCATAAATCTCTGGGGAACCCTGACTAATACAGTAGGTCTAAGGTGAAATCCACAAATCAGCATGTGTAAGATGAAACCCAGACAACTGTGATGGAAATAGATTATTCTCAGTGGTGGAAATGACTATTATAAAATGGATAACTATGCCGGTCTCTAATGAAATAGTTTACACACTTGACCTCAGGAAGCCTGTAATCTATTAGAAATACAGACGTGAGAACCAACATGTTACAACACAGCAATAGTCAGCAGTTTTCAAATGTGTAAACCCACCTGATTCCAAGTAACGCGCTTGTCAGCTAGTCTAGAACCACTAATAATGAAAGCACATCGCTGTTCCTAGTTAGATAACATTGTGGCTGGAGATATGATCTAAGTCCCATTGCAGATCTGTTGTCTCTTCCCCATGTGACTTGAAATAGCTACTCTAATCTGCAACGCTCTCCCAAAAGCTGTCTCCCATGTTCCTGACCTAGATATAATGGGACCGATTCTAGTTACATTCCTTAGAAGCCCACACTTCAGCTGCTTTGTGTAATGCAAATCCCTTGACATGTGTGATGCTTTTCCAGGCCCCTTTCTCTGGGAAGAAAGAAAAGTAGAATTTAATAAACTCAATAATCAAGCACCACCACAAAGGAACTGGGAAGGATGAAGACTGGAGGTTCTCAAAGACTTGCAAAGCCCTGTAGTTGATGGCCTACTAGAGGCAATAGAAATGAAGAAAAGGCATTTGATCCATGTCTTCCTCCTTAAATTTCAGTTCTCTCCAGACAACCACAAATCTCTAGCCCAGATCAAGAGTTTCCTTTTCTAGGAAGAGTTCTCTTATCCCACGCCTCTCCTGAGTCTCCACAGGACTTTGTATGTACCTCCACTCGTACTGGACACTCTCCCTCCAATGTTTGCTTATTTGCCTGGTGTTTGAGTTTCCTGGGGGCAGGAGCTATGCCTGTGTTATTACAAGTTCTCATCTAAGGTTTTTGGGACCATTGCATTGAAACCAGTGAATTTCCATCTTTGAAGGTTTCGGCAGAATCAGCGCATGCACAGAGTTCTCTTGATGGAACCTGTGTAGTAGAGTAGATGTTAACGTATCCCATACTGACATTCAGTAGTTTTAAGGGGTTTACATAAAGTTACCCAGGCAATAAAAGCCAGACAAGAAGGTGGATGAGACTTACTCCAAATTCATGACTTTCCCCCAATTCTTCCATTCCGGGTAGTATATGCCTTATTCAGAGCTCTGAGGATCCTTTGATGGTCCAATTTTAAATGAGTAAAATTTAACTATCTGGTTCAGGTATTCCTTAGCATGCAGAAAAGGAAAGCAAGTACTGTGTAAATAACCTATATTCAGGTAAAAAGCCAAGGAAATGGCATCTGCAGGAGCTCATTGGTCTTTGGAACCATTGGAAACACATTCTTCATTCCTATAAATCACCCTTAAACATCATTTGTTAAATGTCTCTGGAAGCTCCCATTCATACCATGGTAGCATCTTAATAAAGTGTACTCTTTTCCTGCTTCCCTCATCTGTTTTAAAAGAGTTTTGAGATTCCAGCAGCCAATTGGTGGCTGAACGTCTCATTTGATGCAATGAGTCCTCAGTCATCAATTCGGTGCCCAGGGTCTGCTTTCTATTTTCATTTTACCTTTCACTCTCAGTTGTAACTTGGAAGATTTCCCGTTAACTTTGTATCCCTCTCCTCCACTCCCCATCTCCATCACTGTCACTGTCCCCTCGAAATACCCCGCCAGCAATGCCAGCCTGTTGGCCTAGTGCTCCCACTTGTCCATAAAAACATCTGGCCAGCTCTCTGGACCTCCAGGTTGAAGTCACCTCACTTTAGTAAAAGAGAGGCTGCAAGAAGCGCTATGGTTTCAGGGCAGCCATGTGATCACAAAGGAGCATGAGTCCATGCCTGGAAGCTTAGAAACCCTCCGCCTCCCCATGAGTGAAGACAAGAACACTATCGGGGAGGAAGAGATTGGCAACAGCACCAAGTTGGGAACTGGAGCCAAGAAGATACTTAGGATTTCATATTAGGCCCTTTGACCAAGCACTCGATGGATCTGAAATTGCGCACATAAAGCAAGAACTTGGCACAGGATGCGAGGTGATGAGTGTGCACGATGCCATGATTTTCAAAGGGAGGGAAGCCGATGGGAAGAGTTTCAAGTCATAGATCTAGACGATGTCTGGATAAGTCTTATGGAGCCAAAGTGTGTCCCAGCCAAGGGCTACAGTGGTTTTGCTGCAGAGAGTAAATAAATGTGCGGCCAACATTGTATTGAGAGAGAGGAAGATCCATAGGAAAGGAAAAGCACTTAGAAGCACTGGCTAGACCAGCGTTCTAGGGCTTGCAGCAGCTGGTGAGTCCTCAGTGAGTCAAAGCGCGCTTTCATCTTCCTCTATTTTGCAACATCTGAGCAGATGAGAAGGGTAAAGATGGGGAGAGGAGGACAGAAATATCTTACGTGGGTACGAGTGATTATGTAAAACTTTTCTGGATTATCGGGATGTATTTTCATGACAGATGAATAAAGTAAGGTGTAAGCACCTAAGGGTGCATGAGAACAGGGATTGTTAGGAGCGTGAGACTCCAACCTCCCAGTGCAAAAGTCAAGGGGGCACTTTGCATTTGCACTGCTTGGACTCAGTCTCTTCATCCCAATTCCAACTCTATCAGATCCTGTCTTAACATTTTCCAATTTTGTTCACAATGGCTGCTATGCGTTACTTTAAATTTTATTAAATGGTATATTCAAATGTTATTGATCTTGAGGGTTTGAGTTTTAGGGCATCTATTTAAATTTTGCAATTGAATTGAATACTTCATTCACTTCTCCCTAATCCTGCCCCTGAGCCCATTTGTAAATCAGAAAAATAAAGCTCAGATAACATTTTGTACCTTACTCATGGCAATATGTCTGGTTAACACATTACTTTTAAAACTCAAAACACCTTGACTCCCAAGTTGAGTTATTTCTGTTCTATCTGCTGCTCGCTGTTGAAAATGTGTAATCTCTTTCCAAAAGAGCAGAGGACAATGCCTTTAGGATGATGATATTCTAAAGAGGGACATTCCTAAAGGTGACAGAATTAGGAGAAAGTGGAAGGTAGATATATTGATAAAATCTTTTCAATGGAAAAGCTTGAAAGTTATAACCAAGAGCAAATGTTAAAATAGGGATGGAAATAAGAACCTAGGTACTGTACAGACAGATGAAGAATGTATTGAGTTAAGTGAGAACTGCAGTCATTGGCCTCTTCAGAGAAGCCATTTATCTTAAAATAGACTCAGAGAAGTAAGAAAAGTGCTTTATTTGGGTTGTCACCATGGTGTGGGTGGGAACTTCCAAGGACAACTCTAACAAATGACGTACAAGGGTGATGAATGAGAGCTAAGCATGTGATTAAAATAAATCCAAAGACCAATGAGCTTCTGCAGGTGACATTCTCTTAGAGCAAGGGCATTCTTTGCCTTAGTGAGAAACAGACTTTGGGGGGAGACTGAGTTTGCCCATTGGCAAAGGGAAGACTCAGAACAACATTCACTCATCAGATACTAACATTATCTAATTCAACTAGTTTTTACAAATACTTTCTACATCTTCCATTGGCTAGAAACTCAACGAAAGCAGATACTATGCCAGCTTTGCTTAGTCTGTTAACTCTTGTGCATAGTAAATACTTAATACATATATTTATTGAATAATGAATTTTGAATGAATTTTAAAATTTATTTTGCAGAGAGAGGAAATCCCACTAGATATTTGTCATAGAATAGGAGGTGGTTCAGATAAGCTCCTTCAATAATAGATACATGCTGTTTTCTTCCACTTTACATGATTGTAATTAAATACCTGTGGCAAGACAACTTTATAAAAAGAAAGAGGCTTATTATTGGATGGTGAAAGAATAAACAGCATGGTGCAGGCTCTTGTAATTGTCCCCTCTGACTTCATATACCATGTGTTACAGCTTAGATCTAGAATATCTCCCCAAACTCTCATGTGCTCAGAGATGGGGCCCTTGTAATGTGAATGGATCAATGGATTAGTCCATTCATGAATCCATATCTGAATGTGCTGTTAGAAAATGGGGTTTGATTGGAAGAGATGGGTCCCTGGGGAGCACGACCTGGAAGGGTTTATCTCTCTCCCTGACTCCTCCCTTCCCTCTCTGCTTCCTGGCTGCCGTGAGAGGGAGAGCTTCCCTCCCCCGCAGACCCTGCCACCATGCCCTTCCTGTGTGGGAGTCAGCCAACTGCGATCTGAAACGCGAGCCAAAATAAACCTCTCCTCTTTTAAGTCATGGGTGTCCAGCAACAAAGAGAGTGACTAAGACAACATGGTAGATGGCAAAGAGGCAGGAAGAGAGATCACACCTGAAAGCGGTAAGCTAGAGAGTGATTTAAGGGTCAGATTCACTCTTACAACTGCTTGCTTCTGAGAAATGCCCCTTAATTCCCTCAATCCACTAAGGACTTGTCTCTAGGTTTTTTTCAGATCTACACCACCTCCCAACATTGCCACGCTTGAGAACTGTTGTAGTCAGGGGTTGCAAGGAGAACAAGACAATACAGAATGCATAATTTATGGTAGTATTTTATGATGATCGCCCAGAGTCAAATACAAAAAAATGCAGGAAATCTGTCCACACACTGAGGACCTAGACAATCCAGCTGAGGGCCTGGATCCCACAGCAATGTCCTGCAGGAGTCCATCCGAAGACCTAGAGCCCATGACTGTGCCTCTCACAAGCCCAGCTGGAGGCCTAGAGCCCATGACAATGACTCATGCAATTCTATTTCTTGGATCTGCCCTGGGAAGGCCCAAAGGTTAGTGGTGGAAGCCAGAAAGGCTGTGCCAGCAGGATGAAGGAGCTGTGCCAGTAGGTTGAGGGCTCACAGTCAGGATCAGAACTCCCCTGAAAAGTACCACAGTCATCCTCAGCAACAAGGTCCCGAGCTTCTCTGACAATGAGCACAGCTGAGTTCATATCAGGAAGCCAGCTGACAAGCTTCTCTTGGAGACTGAACAGCACACATCTCCTCTGGAGTCAGGAAATGATGCTCAAAGCAAGGACTAGAGCTCCCCCAAAGTGAATTTCAGCCATTCTCAGCAACAAAGTCCCGAACTCCTCCAGTGATCACAGCTGAGTTCATATCAGGAAAGCCAGCATGACAAACTCCTCCAGGAGAACCCACAGCTCCAGAAAGAACCAACAGCTCCAAACAACAACCACACTTAGGAGAACCCACAAAGCTACTTTGCTTCTTGAGGTCTCCTTTTTATACTGGTAACAGTCCTCCGATGGGCTGTCTATACTCAGCACCACACTGACTCAGTTCAGCTGGTATTACAAGTTGACTACCAGTTAGCAATCCACTACAAGAAGCAAGCCCATAGTTTGTGTCCCTTGAGGGACACAGCCAGCCCATGTCCAAACTGTAGCATCCTTTCTTTAGTCATCACCACTCTGATTTTCACCCGGTCATTGAAAAGGTATACTTCCTGCAGTGTTAGATCCTGGGTATCTGTTTAACTTCCACTGAGAACGTTTCTCACTATGGGTTTCCTATGTTTGTCTCATTCTGTCTCCATCTACTCAGCTTCAGTGTAACCTCCTAAAAGAGACTTTCTCTGACCACTTAGTTCTATTTATCAGTTGGTATTTTTATTTTTACTTAGTCTCTTCTCTGCACTGTCTTTTATCCTGATTCATTTTGTTTATAAAATCTCCTCTATGAAAAAAATTCATTCTTGTATTTGCATTCAGGTTTATCTTCTGGCTTACCCTCCAGAGTCTTATGCCTTTAAAGATATAGAAAACATTGGTCTTACTAAGAACTGAAAATACATTCTGACCTTAGAAGCCCTTGGCAAACATTTGTTGGATGATTAAATAAATTGACAGATGAATAAAAATTCTGCATGCTTACTGGTTAGATGTAGAAAAAAATAAACTAGGTGTCTCTCTGTGACTATCATAGACAAATCTCTAAAACTAAGGAAACAAAAAGAAGGGACAGAATGCATGGAATGGCCCAATTTATTTTTTAGTTAAATAACAGTTGGATACAATCATTCTTCTGAGTTGATCTAAAGAAACTTTTATAGGAAGAAGTATGGAATAAAGTATTTTCTTTATGGAAATGTACTTTGTAAAATTTAGGTTGTGATGAATGAGCGACTCTTTACACTTCAGGACAGAGGATAGTGTGTCTAGTGACAGTAATTTACTGATTGGGATGGAGAAAGCAGGCATGGATCCAATTTCTCCATCTAAAGAGTCTAGTGGAGTGCCAGGCATGTGGAGATATTCAGCATTTGTTGGTTGGAGGAACAAGAAAAACTAATCTCAGATAAAGCAAATGATGTAGCACCACCGTGGAAAGAATCATAGCCATAAAAATCATCTGATCATCTCTATGTGAAATGAAGTTTGAAATTCACATATGTAAACAATGCCAAGTTTCCACAGTGAAAATAAAGTCAGTGTTGCAGACTGGTGGGAAGCAGATGGAGATTTAGACACAGAAACTTTATGTGTATGGGGGTGAGGACGGCAAGACTAGGGGAGTGAAGGGTCAGGCCGTGATGCGTGAGTAGCAGAGACCTCCGTCAACCTCTAGGAGACCTAAGATTCCCATCAGCATTCTCCTGAGTTGGAACAACTGGGTTGGGCCTTCTTACTTTGCATTTGCCAATCATTGGGTGGGAAATTCCCCTGGGAAAGAGGCATGAGCTTGGGCATCTTTTATCAGTCAAGGGAAATTCCCAAACAGGTAATTCTCCTTCAGCTGGAGGAATGGATATTTTAGAGTTGTGGTCCTAAATGTGGGACTGGTTAGTACCCTACACATTGAACAGTCCACCAACACAGTGCAAAACTATACTTGTACATATCTATTTATATTTATATGCTACAATCTAAAATGCTATATAAACACAGATGTATATATACACATATGGATGTGCATGGATAGAAAGATGGATGGAAATTATTGTAGCTTGCTCTCAGCTTAGTGTGGGGATTTAACAATCAGAACTAAATCTCGTATCACAATGCCCCAACTTAAAGAATGGTAACAACGTACATTATAACTATTTGCTATTTAATGTCTACTAAATGCTGGGTACTATTCTAAGTGTTATTGATACAGCAGAGAAAAAAGTAGTTGGAAATGTCTCTCTTCTGTCAACTCATATTCTAGAGAGAAAACACAGAACAGATGGACACAGCAGCTGGGTGAATGATGAATGGATGAATGGCCAGACAGCAAGTCGAGTGGAGACGGAAGGGTAGATGGATGGGTGAGTGGATGAGTGGATGGATGAAGAGGGTAGTAATACAGAGATGGATTAGTCTGCGACGGTAAAAAAAAAGTGTAGAGAAAAATCAGTGGCAAGTAGCACTGGGCAGTTATAGAATTCGGTGTTTTATAAAAGATCATGGAAGAAGTTGGTGGAAAGGGCAGGTCTGAAAGCAAAGCCCTGGAGGGACAGGTTGATGACTGTGTGCACACCTGGGGGAGATGTTTGCCGCTAAAAGGACAACGACAACAGCTAGCATCCATTGAAAGTTCACCACCCGACAACAGCTAGCATCCATTGAAAGTTCACCACCCGACAACAGCTAGCATCCATTGAAAGTTCACCACCCGACAGAAGCCCTGGGACACACTTCATCTTGTTTAATCCTCCATCAGGTGATATTAGACTGAGACCTAGAGAGGTTAAGGGATCCCGCCCCAAGAAGCCACTCAGCAAGTAAGTGTAGAAGGCAGATTCAAGCCCAGCAAGACACTTCGAAGCCCACCTCAGGGAGGGAGTGATATGGGGAAGCAGGACTGCTCACGACTACAGGTTAATGCTCACTTGGGCTCCTTCAAGATGTCCATACACTGGGCTCAACTGAACACCCCACAGAGCCCCAGATAGGTGGGTGCCATGTTGGTCTGGCTAAGATTGTAATGCCCCAAAGAGGAGAGTCAGGTCAAAGCAAGCTCCTCACAGAGCACTGCCTTAGCCTGTTTCACCATCCAACAGATAAACAATAAACAAAAAAATGAAAAGGAGAGGACCCCTGGGCTCAGAGAGTCGACAGGGCAGGGACAAGCATCCGGTGACAGATAGCACAGCCACCATTGTTCTGAGGGAGGCCCACAGTTGGCTTAATGCCCTCAGGTCCCATTGTACTCCCTGGGCCCCTTGATGGAATTATTGGCCTCTTTGGCAACTGTCCCTGATGCATCCTCCCCAGATCGCTGGGCCACATCACCCACAGGATGCAGCCTCCGTGCAGAGACAGATGCGTTCGACTGTGGACAATTTGGAGCTCATCCAAAGCCTCACATTCGCCTTTTCTCACACACACAGTGGGCTGATTCTGCACCAGAAAACCCTTCCGCCTTTTTACCAGACCCTTCCTGAATGGAGGGAGGTCAAAAAAAGAAGCCAACAAAGCCTCCTCCCTGTGTGCTCGTTCACCCACGTCATATCTCACCATGGCCTCATTTCTTACCAGAGTCTCATTGGGGACATAGGCACTTCTATTTTGCCAAAGAAGAAGAAACCAAGGCAAAGAGAAGGTGGTCAAAGTTCAGGGCCACTGGGCTTGGTGTTGACTCAAAGATGGCCCTACACAAGTGGAGGCTGTACTCTGGGAAGGCTTTCCTAGGGGCACTTAGATCAACGCCGTGGGTTTAGCATCCACGGACTTACCCACGTTAGATGGTGAATACTCAGGAAAAACATTACGTCGGTTCTACTTCTGTTCTGTAGCTCTTTCCTTGACAATACAAGTATTTCCTTGACATTGACAGTGTCTGAGATAGAAGTAATCTGGAAATGTATAAGATCATCAGCAACCCAGGGTCGACTCTTAGGTGCAGCTGCAGGGCCTGGCTGATGCCTAAGGAACGAGCCAAAGCAGGCCCACCAGGCCCTCTTAGGAGCTCAGAGCTGAAGATGGTCCTATCTGGAGGACAAGTGTTAGTCATACCTAATGGTTGACATTCTGGACCTTTCCTGTCCCCAGTCACTGACAATAACCTAAGGCGACATTTTCAAAAGAAGCAAGCTACTAAGGCAAACCCACAAAGTTCTCCTTACTATTTTAGATTCTTTCTTCACTTTTAAAAATCCCAGATCCCTAAACTACCCTTAAATAAATGCTTGGGGCCTAACAGTGCTGAGTTGGGGGTGGGGCAGTAGGAAGAAGCCTCACAGGGTTGAATGAAATTAGTGCGAGATGCAAATTCCCTGTCTTCAGACAGAGGCCTCTGGCTCCTGGCTTCTTATTAAATTGCCTCAGATGCCTCCTTGATAGCTCCTTCTACTTCCTATGTTTTGAAAGCATCGAAATCACCCATTGCTAATCTCCATTTTACTTCTTCCACGTTGAATTCTTTAATCCTTTTTTAAAGTCTTTTATCTGACTCAGCAATCTTGAAAACATTTCAGAGATGTTTTCTTTCCTCCTGGAGAGTAGCCATCAAACATAACTACAAAGCCCTATGTTAATTAAGCATCTAATCTGCCATTTCCCAAGTGGTCCCTCACAATAGTTTTGCAGAAAAAGTAAATTTGAGATATCTCTTCCAGAAGACTTAGGTTGGCTTTCTTCTTTGGCCTCTTCCTGGAAATTTAAGCTCCGGGGGCTTCTATCTCAGCATTTATAATATACCTGATAAACTGAGCCAAAAAAAATTTTTTTAAGATTTGAATTTTTTTTTCCAAAAAGAACCCAAGTTATTAAGAACAGTATTTTTCTTTTCTTACTTTTAAAATATATCTCCTCCCCCCACCAAAGTTGAAATGTCTATATTCTGGTCCCAGATGTGCCTATGTCCAAATTTCATCCGTTTCCTGGTCCAGCCAGGTGTTTCCTGGTTATAATTATGACACTTTCCCAGTGTCTTTTGGTGCATCCTTTGGCCAGGACGAAAGCCATTTCCAGTCACCGTGTTCACACGCGGAATGAGCACCTTCCCACACGGCCTTCCCAACCTTCTTTCCTTTCTCACCACGACTGCCAAGGGGGGTTCTGAGAGGCCTCAACCCATCCCAGAGCAGGCAGCCTGTTCAGCAGGGACCCAGGGAGCCAGGTTCAGCCACAAGTGCCCAGGAACCAGCCTCATCTCCTGCGCCTGCTTGTCACTTTCCCTTCTTCCTGTACGGAATGTACTTTGGGTTCTGCATGGTGAATACCAAGATTGTTTCCAAATTTGAATAACATGGCAGATCAACAAAGTGGTCTGGAAGAAATCTTTTGCCCATCATGTCAGGTCACAGGCCACGTTTCCTTTCCATGAATCATTAAAGCATCCTACTTGGAAGCTCTTTTAAAATGTGTGCTCAGACCTTTAAAGGTGGTATCGTCTATCCTAGACAAAGGGGGAAAGAGAGAGTGGCACGGGAAGAATCACTGATGGACCCACTCTTTGTTTAGTTATGAATGGTCTCATGTTCCAATAGAAAGTGCTCAACCCCATAAAGGTTGGTAACTGCACTTCCTGTCATAATTTATTTGGGTCATGTGGATGGTGTTAAGTGTGGGTGAGTACTCTTGTTGATTTTAATCAGAGCAAAATATCTTTTCTCCCATGATGGCCATGTGTCTGTATTTACCTTCTTCAAAGCGTACCTGTGGTCCACAGTAGGAAGTGCACCTTGCTTTGGAATAAAAAAATGCTCAAAATTTCAAGCAAGCATTACTCAATAATAGGTTTCAAGTAAAGAATAACAAATAGCCAAACAGATGCACTATAAATGTTATCGAGCAAAGTAAACATTCCATTTGCGATTACTATTTCAAATGGATTAATAGGAAACATTCCGAACGACACACTCCTACAACCAAAATCCAATGGACTGGAGAAATAACACTGAACTATATGTGAGTGTAACTTTGATAGGACTTTGGCTGCTTCGCCAGGAAAAGGAAATACCAATTTCAGAAGGTTTTATAAAGAATTACTGCCTACTTCTATGTTTCTTTTAGACCACTTCCCAAATCAGAATGAAGCAAGACAAAGAAACCATTTCATTTTTCTTGGGTATCCACATTCCAGCCATCTTTTTAGGACCTTTGTCAATTTTACCTTCTTCCTTGTGAGCCAGAAGTCAAGTTTCTCCATTCTTTCCGTCAATTCCAAGTGAACTTCTTGCCAGGAGATACGGTAATCTAGCAGGGTAACCTAGGATGTGAATCTAGTCCAAGTCGCCACGGCTTTCAGCTAAGTGATAGGAAAGTCTCACTTGGTGGTTTTGTGTCCTTCCTGTCCCTGCTCAGTCTGTTCTTTCCACAGAAACTGGTGTGATCCTACTAAAACCTGAAGAGGGGCACGGTATCTCCATTCCCTTCAACCCTTTACTTCTTTCAGGGGATGAAATAGAGCCCAGACCCCTTTCGAAGCTTGCCACAGCACTGCGCTTTGCCCTGACACCTCCTCTAGCCTGTCTTTGTCCCCTGTTCCTGCCTCATCACTGACACCTTTCCTTCAGATGAATAACCCAAGTTCTTTCCTGCCTTAGAGCCAAGCACTTAGAAAGGTTATTCCCCCTTTCCTGCCAGTACCTTTCCACAGCACCTCCAGTTCCATACTTTCAGCCTCATCTCTAGGTGTTTATTTCTGGACACTCATGTGGAAGAAGACAGGGCAGCACATTTATCCTGTAAAAGTCCAGAGAGTAAATAGTCTTGATTTTGTGGGCCAGACGTTGCCTATCAGTACTATTTCACTCTGCTCACTGGAGTTAGAAACAAACCATGGGTGAGGCATAAATAAGCAGACGTGGCTGTGCTCCAATAAAACTTTATTTACAAGAGCAACTTAGAAAACATAGATTTGGCCACTGGCTGCTGGCCATAGTTTACCAAATTATTGCTATAAAGAAGTTATAAGGAAGCAAGGCACCTCCGAAGCATTTGTCACACGTCAGTTAAACGAACTACTAAAGGTGTGGAGATACGCATTATATAAAAGCTCCACAGATCTGTCTGAGGAGCGCTTATGAAATGAGAACTTTAAAATGTTTTCTCCCATTCAATAGTAAAGTAGACTGTCTTAAGCAGTAGTGAGTGCCCCATTTCTGGAATATTCAGCAGCGAGCTAATGACCGCCTGAATGAAGTGATGTGTAGGAATCCCTACTAAATCTCATTATAAAAAACATCATGGGGTTTTGACCTTGAACTTGAACTTGACCTCAAATGTAATTGAATTGGGCCTCAACTTTCCCACTCATTAGGCATTTAATCCTGATAAAGCTTCTTAAGCTCTTGGAGATTTGCTTACCTTTAAAATGGGGAGACTCATTTGATTGGCATTACGCTAGTTTGGATAAATGATCCACGTATCATATACAAAGTAGCAAGTCCAAGATCTGACCCCATAATCAGTTCTGCATAAATTGCTTTCTCTTGTAGCTTTAATGTTAGAATTAACATTAGTATTTGCCGTCTCCTGTCTCGCTAGTTTGACCCTAAGAACTCTAAGCTACAGCATGAGATGTCTAAAACCATGTCCCACATAGGCTTACATCTCCTACCTAGGCTCATGGGCCTCTGACAAGCTGAGACTTTTGTCAACTACATATTTCCCTTGGTAGTTGCCATGCTCTGTCATTTCACCTGCATGAGGCCTCACTTAGTCACCAAAAGGGCCTTTGTTTGTTCACCTCCTGGGAAGATTGCTTGGACTAATGAAGCTGTTCATGCAGAAGGTTCTAGGTTCAGCTCCCTGTCTAGATGTCTGCCCCAGAGTTTCCCAGCTATACAAAGACCTTTTGGCCAAATCACATGGCTAAATGTCCACATTCTGTGCTCTTCTAGTCTGAAGCTGCCGGCCCCACCTTTTATAGAGCTCTGCCAACTCTTCTGACTATGTGAATCTCTGGGCTGAAAGGTCAACTCTTCTGATCCCGGGACACATGGTTCCTGCACAGTCTCAGTCCAGGGCAGCAGCCTAGAAATTATGCTACAAAATGTTTTGTAAGTTTGGCTGCGTACCAGACCTTATCAGTGTCAGCTTCCTACATATCCACACTGTGCTCCTTAATATTTCACCTTTGGAGAAAACAGGGTCCCAGATCATTAGTTTCCAGAGCCACACACGGTGCAGATAAATCTCCAATCAATCTGTGCACTGATAAGTTCCTATTGGTGGGAATGGATCCTGAGAAGTGTTCGCCAATGATGTTATCACGCCAATTGAACCACTAATAACAGTCCTCCACGTCTTATTGCTGTATTCTAGAGATGCAGCTCCAGTGGTCTGCATCTGGGTACCATAAATTTCACACGTATCAGTGTTAAAATGGAGTAGGAGATTTTGGACCCTTCTTTTCTCCCCTTACCCATTGTATGTTACAAGTCTTTATCACAGGCAAGACTTTCAGAGAACAGCAATCGAGAAAGGCTTTTACTTGGAAAATGCCCATCAGGAGAGACTTGCTGAGTCACCCTCAGTCTGCTGATTCATCGGGACAGCCCGGGAGCCACCCTATCAACCAGCCAGCTCTCACTGCGGTTGCATCCTCCAAGGTAATTATAGCTGATTTTATAGTTCCTCTCTTAGAAAGAAAACTTAAAGACCATTAATGTGAGGCAACTGGATCTCTAATTTTGAATTCTTAAAGAAGTAATGATATGGGCTAATGTCTCATCAAATAGAAGACCTGTGTTTTCACAGGCTTTTGATCTTTTATACAGAGTGACCAATGCAGTCTAAAGGTTAAGCTTATTCACTTCATTTTTTGCAGTATTTTAGATTGTATCCACACCTATATATGTCAGTAAACTATTAGCTGTAGTAAAATTCACTGGTGAAAATTAGTTGCCAACTAGTAGCATTCCAAATATTTAGTGAAAGATAATAGAGATCTCTGAATTCTACAAATGTTCGAGTGCCTTTTTAGTGTCAGATTCTCTACTGGCCAGAGGGAATACAACATTGAACAACACACAATACCGGGTTCATGGAAAATAGAGGTTTGTGGGGAACAAATAAAAGTCACAGAAATAAATAAATCAACAAACACAGGCCTTGTATTAGACAAGGTTCTTCAGAGAAATTGAAATAATAGGAGAGAGGAAGGGAGACGGGGACGAGAGATGAAGAAAAGAGAAGAGAGAAAGAGAAAGGGAAAAGGGAGAGGAGAGGAGAGGAGAGGAGAGGAGAGGAGAGGAGAGGAGAGGAGAGGAGAAGGTTGCTTTTAAGGAACTGTGTCATGTAATTGTGGGACTGATGAATCTGAAATCTACAGACCAGCCCAGAAGGCTGGAAACACACGGAGGAGTTAGTACCATAGCTCAAGTCTGAATCCTGGCTGGAGGAAGAATTCCTTCCTTCTTGTGATCTGATATTTTTTTCCTCAAGGTGGTCTATTTACTGGATGAAGGCTGTTTCTGTGTGGAAGGTAATCTACTTTATTCGAAGTCTACTGATTTAAGTGTTTATCTCACCTAAAAAACAACTTCAAGTGACATTTATGATGTTTGTCCAAAAATCTAGATACCATGGCTCACACAGTCAAGTTGAAACATGAAATCAGTTACCACAGGGTCTGTCACTGTTAAATATGGGTCATTGTGGGTGTGCAAGGGGCAGCCCTCAGCCAATCTGAGAATGTGGTGATACACAGATTTCTACAATGGCCCTGGATGAACACTGATTCCTGGTGGTGATGCCTCTCTCTCCCCTTGAATGTGGATTGGACTCAGTGGTTTGCTTCAAATTAATCCAATAAGGCAAAGTAGTGCAGTGTTGTTGCTGTGTTTGGGCAACAAGTGACAGCAACATTTGTCTTGCTAACACTCTCTCGTTTGCTTTTTTTGCCTCACACATGTGGATAAAGCATACTGTGGATAAAGCATACTGCCATGTGTGAGAAACCCATAGAACAAGAGCTGAGAGTGACTTTCAGACAACAGAAGAGAGTCCAGGGTCCCATTCCCACAGCTCAAGAGGAAGTGAACCCTGCCGTCAATCACCAGGGAAGCTTCTGATCAGACCCTTCCCCAGTCATGGCTCCCGATGACACCACAGACTCTCAGCCAATGGCTTGACTATGCTCTCAGGAGATGCCATAAAACAGAGCACCCAGTTGAGCTGAAGCCCTATTCATATTCCAGAGAAACTGTGACATTGTCATTTGTGTTGCTTTAAGCTAAGACTCATGGAATTTGGAGCAGTTTCTGGATTTACTACTCCATGTAGCCTGCGTTCCTGCCACACAGCAGGTATGTTAAACACTCCCTGAAATGGAACAAATGAATGAAGAAAATCTAGAATGGGTTCGGGCTGAATAAATATATTGATAGACTTATTCAGCCCAGGTGAAGATTTCCAAGAGGAACAATTGTGCAGTTGTTTGGAGACATTCACCCTGCTTTGGTTAGGAAAAAATCTTGACAGTACTGAGGTCCTAAGCATGGTGGATGATGCCACCACCCAAATCACAAGTGAGGGGTGTCCTGACCCAGATCATCCGTGCAGAATAACAGACTCAGCACTTTGCATTAGGAGTCACTGTTGTGGATGGGAGCTACACTGGGACACAAAGGCTCTCAGCTGGGCAGGTCAGTTGACAGTTAGCGAGTCTAATGCCAGGGTTTTCCTGCTGATGCAGAGCTCTGCAGTCTACAAAGGGACCTGGATGGGAATGTGTCATCACTGCATGACCCACATGCTTCTGGAATCACCAGTCACTCCATCTGCCCAAGGCCTCTGTGTGGGAAAACCACCCAGACTCCAGCTCTGTGCCACAAATTTCAGGACCCCAATGTCTCAGTGTTAGGAATGCAGATGTGGAAACCCTAAACTCCAGTGTCACTGTATTTGGAGGTAAAGCATAGCAGGTTATCTAGATTAAATGAGGTCCTAGCGGCTGAGCCCCAATATGATAGAAAAAGGGAAGCTGAGCGTGGTGGCGCACACCGACAATCACCTTAATGAGAGCCTAGCTCAAATGTAAAACCAGGGCTGGGGACTCAGCTCAGTGGCATAAGCACTTGTCTGATAAGCACAAGGCCCCAAATTCAATTCCTGGTACAAAAAATTCAAAAGTAAAAAATGAGCAGGGAATATAATTTAATGGGAAGGCATTGGGTTTAATCCTCAGTACCTTTGCCCTCAAAAACAGAGAAAAAAGAAGAAAAAGCCCTGTCTCTCTGTCCTTACCATATGAGCAGCCAGTGAGAAGGTGGCTATCTCTCACCTGCGAGGAGAATTCACCCAAATCCATGCTACTGGCACCCTCGTGTCAGGCTTCCAGCTTCCGGGAGTGTATGAAAATAAATGTCTGTTGTTAACCTCCTCACCCTGACATTTTGCTATGGCAGGCGAGTTGACTGAGACAGTGATAGTTTTATTTTATTGAGTATTTATTATGTGCTAAATTCTATAAAACATGTCATATATTTATCATATATCCCTTATTATACTCTCTAAGACGGGCATGAAGATTATTTCCCCTCCAGAGATTAAGAGACCGAGGCTTAGATAAATTAAACCACTCACAAGCTTACACAGCTGAGATGTTGTTTCTCCATTTGATTGTATGTTGGACTCATTGGAAGCTTTAAAAATCACTAGGACTTGGACCCAGCTTCCAGAAGAGCAGATGTAAGTCCATTTGGACTACAGATTCATTGAGGGATATTTAAAGCAGGCAAGTCTGAGGTCTATGATGTTAGAATTACCCAGAGCCAGACGACAACTTCACCCAGACAAACTTAATCCAAGGCTTTCACAGGCAACCATGGTTGTAAACTACTAAGACAGACAGACGAACCCCAGGGACACCTGACTCCACACTACTTGGGAATCATGAGTTGTAAATCCTGACAGAATATCCAGGTAGAGTTGTTGAGGACATGTATCCTAATATCCAGAGCTGCATAGAATTAGAACAGTGGAATTAGAGACACATATTTAAAATGTTTGACTCAAGGATGGGATGGAAACCATGGTTTTGTGTCAATACAAGCAATGAACATAGAAGTGAAGAATTTCAAGGTACATGATTGACTTTTGGATGTTGAAGATTTTGCTTCTCTGTGAGAATAGAGTCCTCAAAGCACTTAGGCATGATTGTAGCTAGGATCTTACACAACGCATAAAGATGAGTCCTGTGACCTTCATCCACACACATGGTGAGTAGGACAGTGACACTAGGGGACATCAATCCCTTCAAGAGCAAGGGGGTTAGCTCAGATTGCTTGGCAATTGCTACCCTCCATAAAATGCTCGAGACGTCATGTAGACCTTGTGGTCTGATATCATTGATTCAAAGGCAAGCCAATTATGTAGATATATCAAGGAAGAAACCCCTAGTCTAGATCAAAGTAAATATATATTTATTACATTATATATTTATATAAGATATTATATACAATATATTATATACTATAATATGCAATATATAATATACATTATATATCATTATATAATATTGTATATGACAAAAAATATGAGTCTGGCACCTGATTTTATTCTCTTTCTTTTTTCTCCCCATTATTCTGTGATTCTAGAGTGTAAATGGAAAATTCTACAGGGATGGGCAGTATTTTGACCATTTTTGTGCCTCTGGGCCCATTTGGGCTCTCAGAGCACTGCAACTCTCTTTAATTCTGCCTTAAGTACTGAGTCTTGTACGTGTTTTTTGTCATTTGATTGTCACTATGAGATGTAGTAACAGCTAAGAAAGATGACCCCCAAGGGGACTGACTTAGTGATGGGGGAAATGCTGGAGAAGAGGAGGAAGAGGAAGTGAGACCAATTTGACTTTGTATAGATCCACAAATGTGATTTCTTCTTTCAATTTCTTCTCTATCTATCTATCTATCTATCTATCATCTATTTGTCTATCATCTATCTTCTACTGCTTTCTGGTAAGAAGAAAATATACTCTGAGCATTGTTATGTACTTTTTAAGATATATTTGTTAAATAATCTGAGCAATTCCTTAGAAAATGGCATTGAAGATGGGGTGAAGGCAATGAGAAGAGCAAACTACTCAAGAAATTGTTTCCATGTAGTAATTATGTAGGTGCAAATGACTCTGGATTTTATTCTTGCTCAGGACCACATTCTGTTAAATGTCAAGTTTCTTTTCTATCAAAATCAATAAACTGGCAAGAAACCTTTGCAAGCCTGCCAGCTGGGGGCGGGGGTGGTCTCAGCCTGGCAAAAGAACTAAATTGAAGAAACCATTTATTTGATGAAATTCAAGTATCCCCAAATTCATAAATCAATTTCCAAATTGCAGGAAAAAATATTATCTTTTAACTGCTTCTAATTGTTGTTCATTACTCTAGGTCTGTGAAACATTACCAGAGTGGTTTATTGAAGAGCCAGGCTTCAAAGAACGTTTTTTGGGTACATGGGAATGAATAGTTCCCAACAAGGTAGCAGATCGTAGGACAGAGTGCCTGGCTTGATGCTGTTTGCACTGGGCTAACTCAAGAAAAAACAAGGTTTTTTGCTTGCTTTTTATTTCCTTAGCTTGTTTTTAAATTTTCTTTTAAGTATAAAGAAAAAGATTATGGTTGAAGAACATTAAAACAGTCATATTAGAAAACAAATATGAAGGCAAATGTGTTGGGAAACTTAGTCCCATCTTTTCTCCTAAAAGCTATCTCAGAGAGCCACTGCGTGGATTAGCAGACCTGAAACTGGGACCTTCAGTTTGATGTCTATAACAGGATTTCTCAGAACATAACATGCTGGTCGAGGAAAGTACCAAGCCTCCCTGGGAAGTAGTTTGGTAAGTCCACCTGGCCCATCCCGGAAACACCTGGAAATATCCCCAGTCCTGAAAGAAAAATTTATAGCTGTTTTTCCATGAGGACATTTGAGAAATGACCTGTCTCTTTGATAAGCTTATGCCAAACAATTCACTTGGGATCCCACAGGCCAGAGGACTGTTGACATAGGGGACCCACCATCAAGAAATTGGCTGCGTGGAGCAGCTGAGGTTCGAGCAGTTGGTTCATTCAGTCACACACTCCTTCATTCATTCATTCACGACCCATCTTAAACACAGTGATGGGCCTCCCAGGATGCCCTGTAGCCACAGTCCAATTCTCTCACTTTCGTAACATTAAAACTTCCCCAGGATCATCCACACCCACACTCTTCACTTCCTCCACATCCATCCTTTCCATGTGCTACCTCAGCAGCTTTTGTGAAGGTCACCAAAGACTTACATCTTCTTACACCCAGGGGTCAATTACCTGAATCACTTACAGCCCATGATTCAGCTGTATTTGCCATAGTTTACTGCTCACTTCTTCTTTAAAAAGCACTCCTGCTTTCAAAAGCCATCTAGCTCTCAGCGTTTCTCTCAGGTAAATACTATGTGATCCATGAAAAGAATGAAAAGTGAATAGATTAAAGCATATAAATTTAAAGACATGCAATAATATTAAGAGTATGAGACTCATTGCTATAAATCCTCCTCTAAATATTTGTGCTGTTGTGGCTGACTTGATGTCCTAAATCATTTCTTTCTTTTTTTTTTACTTAAAGAAAAAAAATTTTGAAACAGAGAGTAGAAATAATACAAAATCTCAAAAACACAACAAAACAGAAAAACAAAAATAGTAACCAGTAAGAAATCACTAGTTGATAATTACATGTTTTCCTCTTTGAAGTAGTTGTTCAAGTTACAAATTAAAGCCTACAAAGTGGACATCCAAACAGTGAGACTGCAATCAGTTTTGATCATCCATCCAACTAAAACTTTAGCAACATGGTTATTAATCCCACAGACTCAAACATACATGCAGTTATATCCTTTGGAATACTTTCTTTTCCTCTCTTTTTTTTCTTTACAATAACTATAATCCATTCTCATAAACTACTTAGAAGTTCTAAACATGTATAAGTTTCTATACATATACCTAGCCTTTCTGTGTTAGACAGAGAAACAAATCAAAACAAGTCAACAATACAAATTCCTAGAGAAACATGAAATGGAAAGGACATATAAAACCACAATACTAGATGATTTACGGTAATTACTACGGTGTCTCTTGTTATTTTCAATAAAATTTTCTATATCATCAAACATAGTATAGTTAAACTTAGCATTTCATTACACTATTAATAAAATCTAAACATTGGAGACATTATAGGACTTCAAAGGCAGTTAACAATCAAACCAGAACGGGTATCCTATTGAATCCTGTCATCTTCAGAGTAGTTGCCCCTACTCTCAGACTCGACACCCTCAAGCATACCAGATTCAAATAAAATCAGTCAAGATAAAACACTGATAAAACCAATCTTCTCTGTCTTATCTCTGCCATGCTATTTTTCTGTTGTTATTTGTTTACTTTTCTCCTTTATTCCACGGTCTGCCCCTTTCTTTGAGGCCTTTCTGCCATTATTCCTGGAACTCTGGTGGTTTTCTTCTCTCTCTCTAGAATGTCCTTCAGTATTCTTTGCAGGGTTGGATTGGTGGTCACAAACTCCCCCAGTTCCTCTTTGTTGTGGAAATATCTTGTCTCTCCATTAATTTTGAGAGTCAGTTTTGCAGGGTACATCATTCTGGGTTGGAGGTTATTTTCTTTCAGGGCTTGGAATATTTCGCTCCAAGCTCTTCTTGATTTGATGGTTTGTGTTGAGAAGTCTGCTATGATTTTGATGAGTTTTCCTTTCTAGGTAATCTGTTTTTTCTCTCTGACCACTTTTAATATTCTGTTCTTGTGATGGATTTCTGGGATCCTAATTATTATACGTCTGGGTGTAGATCTGTTTTGGTTGTAGCTGGCTGGAGTTCTGTATGCCTCATTTATCTGAACTTCACTTCCGTTACCTATGTTTGGGAAGTTTTCCTTAATTATTCCTGTGAATAGACTTTTCATTTCATTTGCTTTTGTTGCTGCATCTTCATTTACATATTTTATTCTTAGGTTATAAATCCTCTTGTCTTGTTCTAGCCTTTGTGTCATTGCTTCCTGGTTCCTTGTTATTTTTAAGAGATCCTTCCTTTTGCAATCATATATTGCAAATCTATCTTCAAGTTTTGAAAGTTTTTGTCTTTAGTTTCTGTTAAAAGGTTTTGCCAGCTTTCAATGGAGTTTTTAATTTCTTGATATTTCCTAAATCATTTCTAAAAACTTACCTTTCATGGTCATTTAGACTTGGAGGCAGAGCCAGGAGTCACATGGTGCCAGACCCAGTGAATAAGGTGGGTAAGGACACACAGTGATCCTTCTGGGAGCTGCCTTCCCAGTGGACGGCCCTCAGCAACAGCATCCACCATGTTTTTTTTCACACCTGGTAAGGACACGTGGAAGAAGACTTCCAGATCTGCTTCAGAAAGTGCAAGAACAATAGGATAAGTGTGTGTGAAGAGAGTAATATTTTGAGAGAGATTACCAACACTTTGTCAATTACTGTAATAATTATTTTATGTAAATACACACCATTTTGCTCATCCCTACAGCTCCAACTCTCTTTTCTTTTGTATTCCAGATTTTTCCTTCTACCAATTCCCTTGACTTCTGTACTTAGGAGTCTTAGACATAATGTGCCCTTTATGGAACCTTTTGTTCACCTCTCTCTCTCTGCAAACTATTTCTGTGTTGATTTCTCCCACTGAAGGGACTGGCAGGATCATCACCCCTATCACTGAGACCTCCAATCGTAGAAGTCACTCTTGAGTCCTATTCTTTCTTCCATCACTCAGTCATTACACTATTCCCAAATTATATCCAGAATCCAATTTTTTAAATATCCTTTTTTCCCCACTGCCTGCCTTTCTCCTGGATTACCTTCAACAATAACTTCTTCTCCTATTCTCTCCTTACTTTTTCCAGACAGGATATTTTTAAAGTGTTGATCACCTTCTTTTGCCCAGGACATTGCTCCAGTGGCTTCCCACACCAATCAGAATCAATCTCAGATTCCTTAGCTTGCCCCACTGTGATTTTCCTTGTTGACCTCTGGCTTGTTTCTGTTAGGAAATCTGGTTCCTTGGACTAGGGCAGTTTAAATCATACATTGGAATCAAATAAAAAATTAAATGTCGAATGCCTAGGACTCAATCTGGACAAATTAAATCAGAAATTTTGTGACACTAAACCAAGACCATGTATTTTATCTATCTTTGGTGGCAGGTACCAGGAATCAAACTCAGGACCTTGCTCTTGTCAGGCAGGTGCTCATGCCACTGAGCTGTATCCCCAGCCCAGACCATGTGTTTTCAACCTTGTCACACCTTGGAATTCCTACAGTATGCAGTCATGCTTGAGAATATATCACCTTAGAGGATACCAAGGGTCTCCCTTCCATTGTTAAACTCTCAGAACTCTTGTCATCTCCAGAAATAGTTTCTTACCACCTCTACTCTGGGCTGCCCAATACCCTCAACCATCTCATGAACTTATTGCTCTGCATTTTCAGTATTTCTCTGTATTCCTCAGGTATTGGCACCTGAGAAAATTTTGTTTGGTTCCTTGATGGATTGTCTTTCCTTGTGAAAACTGAAAACAGGGATGAGGGCTCTGTGCTTCATTTCTGTCACATGCTTAATGTCATCACTTTGTCCATTAGCCAGAATGCCAGAGAAGACTCACCCAATTTTTAGGGATGCTGGGCAGTGTGCTAGGAGAAGAGGATGTGGATTGTGCAGTCAGCTAGCACCTCTGCCATGCAGGAAAAGGCAGGGTTTTCTGAGTGTCCAAGGAAAAGGCTGCTAATCCAGATCCTACAGAGAAAGTGTCATCAAAGGAGAGACAGGCTGAGCAAGTGACTGACAGGCAGATGCGGGAGGGGAGGAGGGAAAGATGATATTCCCAGAAGGTGATTCACTGTGGCCCACTCCGTATTTGAAGATCGGAAGTAAAGGCCTGACACACCCCACGTTCCAGGAACTGGAAGTGATTTCAACATGGCTGGGGGACCCGCCCGGCAGGAAGTGATGTTGTCAGTTAGTGTTAATAAGAGATAAGGTTGGAGAAAAAGTAAAGCCACAAACTACGGAGCGCCCTATAACCACCTTTCAGGACCTGTACTTCCCCCTGAGCTCACTTGGGAGAGGGAGAGAGACACATGGTCTGAGTAGCATCTGAGAAGATCCATTTGGCTAAAGTGTGGGTATGGGTGGGCAAGAGTGGAGGCCCTGGACACCAGTGGCATATGTGGTAAGCCAGGAGAGAGAGAGAGAGAGAGAGAGAGAGAGAGAGAGAGAGAGAGAGAGATGATGTAAGTTTTACACAACAGAAAAAGAAGCCAACACCATTCCTCTCTGTTTGACAGATTGTCCTGGGATTCTGGGCTCACTGGTTGATGGTCTCCTAGAGTGCCAGAAAAGGGCCCTGGGACCATTGGAGGGTCCCACTTGAGTTTTGGGTGCCTACTATTGCACTCTGCAAAGTCTTCATTACCTTGGCAGGTATGATGATGCTTTAGGGGATAAATGGCAAAAAGTCTCGAATTCCAACAGAATTCAGTAAAACACGGATTTATTTTTTCATATCTTTTCATAGGAACAAACTATGATTGTTGACTGACATGTCAGCTTGATTTAACTAAGAACTGGCTAGCAGATTAGGGAAGTTCAGCTTCTGATGCTGACTGCCACATGGGCCAGCAAGCTGAAGGAGGAAGACCAACATCAGCTGTAAGTTGTTCCAAACCCTAGGCTTGTAGCCTGGGTGCAAGAAGAAGGGAAAGAAGAAAGCGATTGGTTTTGGAAGTGCTCCCATCTTCTCCATGCCTTTGGACCCTGGTCTCTGGTTTCTTCCCTTCCAGAGGAGACTCGCACCAGCGCCTCTGCAGTGAGCCTCCCAGCTTTCAGCCTTGGGCTGGTTCTGCATCCCAATCCCTCTTGGTCTGAAGCTTCCACCTTCTTGGGCTGAGCAGCTGCCGGATCCCGCACCTCTCCCATGTGTAGACCACCATGGTGGATTCCCCTGCCTTGGATCTGTAAGCTGCCTAATAAAGCCCCTCACCTAATTATACATATGTTTCCTACGATTCTGTTCCTCTAGAATAGTAACCATACACAAACAGGAGGAAGCAAAACTCTCCAAGGAATTTCACCTCTGCACTCTGCCTCAGCATGTGGGTTCATAGCCCTTTGTTTTCTCTTGTCACTGTCCCTATCACTCTTCTTTATATTTCAGTTGACCATATTCCTAGGTAGTCCAGGGGAATGCCAAGGACACACCTGCCCTCTTGTCTTTAAACATGGGACATGGAACCCATAAGGCTCTTTCCTGCTTTGCCTGACTCCTGTCCATCAGACACTTCCTGTTCTGGTGACCTACCTCCTGCTCCGTGGACTGTCCCCTCCTCTTTCCACTGGGGCAATGTCTTTCTTGCTGTTCAGCAGCACTTGGTGCATTGCTCAACTCTCGTTGTTAAAATTATTGGCATTTAGTTTACTTCCCCCCATAGTCTAGAGCCTCCATTAGTCTTCTCATCTCTTTCTCCTGAGCAAGTTCTGTCAGATGCTGGAGGCTCAGAAAGACCAGCCTAAGCCTCAGATCTCTGCTCTACCCAACATTTGAACCATTCTCTGCTAATATGAGAAACAGGCCAACTCGTCACCATATGGACTACAAATAATAACAACCCTAAGGATTTGATGACGGTATATATGGTGTGACCAAAGAATATGGCAAGTCTTTACTTTTTTTTTCAAAAACTTATTACAGTAAAAGATAATTATCATTAGTTCTCTTCCAGACTCACCCAGACCATTGTTCATGCCACTTTCTTTTTTCCTTTTTTTCCCTTAGCATATGTTTATAATATAAAATAAATATGTTCATCACGGAGAACTGGTACACACACACACACCGCATCTTGATCTTTTTATTTCCCTTTCCCTTCTCCTCCCTCCCATCTCTTTGCATCCCCAGGTCCCCTTGCCAGTTTGTTGATGAGTTCTGAAGTCCTCTTCTGTGTCCTCACAAGGTGCGATCAAACTACAGCGAATGGTGCTGCCCAGTGCCATCCCAAAGAAAGCCAGGCTGGGAAGAGTATTGTGGCACAACCTCACTGGCCTTACCCCCTGGACAGACACTATGAGGCTGCCAGCTCTTTCTTCCCCAGTGGCAAAATGACCACGAAAGGGAAATGCTTGGGTCAGTTCAGGAAATCAAGGCAGCCGTGGCAGCACAGCTAACGACATTCGATGGGCCTTCTACTGTACAATTTTTACTTAATTTAAACATTCATCATGTTTCTCAGCTGTACTTCATAAGTTTCCCCTGTAAAAGGTTGTCCTTTCCCTGCCAGGTTGAAGTGAGTTTTCCTTTAGGGGGCAGAAAACGAACCAGAAGACGGGTGGTTATGTGCGTGACAGCATGTGAAGGGGATGACAGTGACCTCAGAAATGGCCCCTTCCATTCAGCTCCCAGGAAGCTGAGGGGGTATTTTTGAAGTGAGGGGGGGGGTATTTTGGAAATGTGCTTTTTACTATAATAATTTTTTCTCATTTAAACATACAAATTATATCTTGATTATCCCCTGTTTAAGTGGATCAGTAAAATATACAGTTATGGTCCTATGACCCATAACACTATTAAAGGTGTTTAAAACTGATATACTTTTTTAGAATTTTGGCAACGTTTTGCTGAGAAAAGACTTCAGCTTTGCAAACCTCTTTCCCTAAGGAAGGCACTTTAATGTACCAGCCTCTGGTCTCTTCTCACAGTGACAGAAGCTGCCGCCCTTCCTTTTCTCAGCCTTCATGGGAACCTCGGACAAAACAGCACATTGAGCTCATCCCATTCTCCCCATCTGGAGTAGAACTGGGAATCGCAGGAGGCGGAAGAGGGCAATGGGTGGCCATAGACGGAAATGAAATGATAAACCACCTGCAGAAAGGCAGGTGTCATCACGGCCAGTTCCTCAGAGGCCTTCTTCAGTGGGACCCACCGTCAAATGAATGGAGCGCGTCTGGTGTATCTCCCAGCATCTGAACTGTCCTTAATGCTACGCAAACGAATCATCATATGCCCAAGTCAGTTGCTCAGTGATGTGCTATGGCAGAAAAAAAGGTCATTTTCATAGCTACTTGATGTTTTTTCAAAATGAAAATAATTGCTAAAAATAAATGCTGTTATTTTCAATGCGGGGGGAGGAGACGATGCTTCCCCTGCCTCTCCTTTCTTCCGGCACCCACTCCTCCTGGGTATTCATTCAGGGAGCGCACGATGATGTGAGCATGTAACCGCTGTTTGTCTCTGGAAGAACGATCACTTTCCCCCTGTAGTTTGGGCAGACGCAGAAACCATCCTCAACTCGGGTGGTTTGTGTCACAGTGTCACAGAAAGAAGCCAGGAGGAAGTGACACATTTTAGGAAAGGACATGGTCAGTCAGCTCTTGAGTACCTTTAGTACCCATCCCCACTCAGCAAGCTCTCGCGGCCATTCACACAGTGAGCTACAGAGGACGAAGCCTAGCGTAACGCTCTGAGGCCTGGGCAGGGCTGGAGGGTCTCCTGGCCTTTTCCTTTTTAATCTTTTCCAAGTTTCTAAACAATCTACCCTGAACCAGTTCCAGGGTAAGAAACGTGGGGAGATGTTGGTCCAAGGGTACAAACTTTCTGTAATACTATGAATAAGTTCTAGGGCTCTCGTGCACATCGTGGTGACAGCCATTGATAAGACTGCACTGTGTTCCTGAAATACGACAAGAGCAGATTTGAAGTGTCCTCACCCCCCCCCGCCCCCCTACAAATGGTAACTGCGGGTGACGACGGATGTGTTGATCAATCAGATTGTGGTAATCATTCCGCAAAGCATGCATACGTCAAGTCATCGTTGTGTATGCAAGTGTATGCCTTGGCTATAGACAACTTCTCCTTTTTGACCATACTTCCATAAAGCTGAAAAAGTAAACAGAACTAATCCTAACGTTCCAGTTTTCACTGTCGGGCAAACAAAAGCAGCATTGGAGCTGAGCGATGCGGTCATGCCACCCGCTCCCCCGGCCCGGGCCTGTGCTGGGGCGGCCTCATCAATGGCCTTCCTGTTGCCCATCTCTGCCCCGTGGGGTCGGGGGGGCTCCCTCAGCTCAACGGGCCCCTCTCTGCCATTGTCTCCCAGGATCAGTTCATAGTCTCAAGGATATAAACTGCATTACAATTAGTCATCAAGTCCAGCAGGCCCTGAAACTTATTTGCCACACAGAGTTTATTGGCCTTTGTGAAGGGGACAAAGAGAGGCTTGTTGGGAGCTGGACACAAAAGGCAAACACAATGTATGGATTTCTGAATAATACAAAGGCGGGGGAATGATAGCAGCCCCACAAATGGCCGTGTTAGTGACCAGACGGAGGGCCCGCCCCTGCTCTTTCCAGCCTTTCCCTGACTTGGCCTGACCCATTCTTTAAGATTTTTTTGACAGGAAGTGACAAGAATCAGGCCAGTAACCTGACATAGCCAGGAGTGTCAGAGCACTTGTTTGTGGGACACAGGCACTGTATGCGAGGGGGACAGGACCTCTGCACCCTTTGTGGAAAACCAAGGTGCATTCAGGGACTAGAGAATAAGGAATACATCCAGATGAATTATTCAGAAGTGTGTGCAAGTGTGTGTGTGTGTGTGGGTGCAAGTGTGCAAGGCATGTGTATGTGTGTGGCATACTCGTGTGTGAGTACAAGTCTGTATGTGTGTACTTGGCTATGAATCTGAGTGTGTGTAGAGTGTAGGCGCATGTGTGAGCATTTGCACATATGAGTGTGCATGAATGTGCCTGTGTGAGCATTTATCTATAAAACTACATGTAACTATATGTCTAGGCAGGACTATGTAAGTGAGGGTACAGAAGCACGTGAGCGTCTTTGCAGGAGAGTGTGTGTGTGTGTCTGTGTGTGCGTGTGTAAGGGTTTGTACTTCTGAGTTTCTGAGTGTGTGCATGTGCTTATGGGTCCTTGCCTGTCCCCTGAGAGCTCACAGTTGGTTCTGTCACAAGTGGGGAGACACCAGCTCAAAGGCCCTTCCATCTCCTCCCTGTCCATCTCCTCCCTCCCGCAACAGTCTGGCAGCTGGGAGCATAGATCCCTGGCAGGACCACACAGCGATCCAGGAAGGGTCTGCTGAACAAAGGTAGCTTTGGTGACCTCAGAGGACTCTGTTTTCTGATATGACCCAGTAGATTCCCTCTCACATGTGACAGCCACTTTATCTCCTCAGAGCAATGCATCAAATTCCATGTGTTTTCCAGACTCTTCCAGCTTCAACAGTTTGCTGAAGCACTTTTAGAAAACCACCTTGCTGAAGAGGAAAATGGTGGCAAGTCTGAGCAGTCTCAGGCTACTTCCGTCTTTTGCTGATGTGCCTGTGTGCTGACCCCACCAACACATCTCCAGCCTCTCCCCCTTTTCTTTCCCCCTTTCTCCTCCCTTCTGTTCCCTCTCCTTCCTCCCATCTTTTCTCCTTTCTTTTTCTCTTTCCTCCCCCCTTCTTTCTGTCCTTCTTCCTCCATCCCCCTCTGAATGCAGACACATTCCAGCATGACAATTTGTAGATAGCTTTCCTGCCTTATTCCCTTGGCAAAGTAGCAAACCACCTCTTGCCCCTTGGATGAATCCTTGCTGCAGCCCATATTAATGAAGCTCCTTCTGTATGATTTTCTTGGTTTCAAAGCCATTAAGAAAACATGATGTGGTTCAGAAAACAGCATTGCTATGTCCTGATCAGAGACAGAAACACTTGGTTTACAGATCAAGCACATCCGGGAGAGTGGAGACCAGGTTTCAAAGAGCTGTTTCCACAGACCTTTTTATGCACCTAGCAATGTTCATTCTCGTCCGCATCACGCATTTGTCTCTGCCTGCAGGTGGCCACTCTTCAGACTTAAGGTTTCTTGGAGTAGTGGGTTATTAATGAGGCACAGACATTTAGCCATCCCTGCTTGGGTATTTACCAGCTGTGTGTCAGTGGTCAAGTTCATTCATTCCTTGTCCGCTGATTCATTCTTTCACTGAGTCATTTCACAAGTATTTTAAGTGTCTACTTATTTGAAGGGAACTGCTGTAAATTTGGAGAATGCAGAAATGACTTAGAAGAAAACCCTTTTCTATAAAACATATATTCTGAAGGAGAGATAAAATGAAAAATAAGAAAATAAGTAAATACAAGGTATTTCCCAAGTGCTCAGTCATTAACCTCTGAGCCTTGGTTTCCTGTCTGCAGAATTGGGAGTGGAGTGGGAATTGCCTCCATGTGGCCATGTGTGACAATGACACAGGAGATGCCCTTAGCTGAGTACCTGGCCAGGGGGAAGTGTCCAAATGTGCTGGCTATTGCTTCCTTCCTATAAAGCCACTCCTTACATTTGTGTGGCCTTGCAAGTTGAATTTGTATAGAATGAAAAAATTACCTGAGTAATTAAGTTACCAGTTTTCTGACCTTTGTGAGTAGCTCGGTGCTCTTGTAAATTTAGATTCTCAGTGCTGGTTCCTGGCTCTGCTGTTTACCAGCTGTAGAGAATTGTAGGTTCTTCCTCATCCCTGCTTTTCTCCATGCATAAGGAAGGACAATAAATGAGATGTGATATGTAAAGTACTAAGCCCAGGACTGACTCAAGAACATAGGTGTCGCTTGGAAGCTGTCCTAGAAGTCTGCAAGCCCCACATGTAGGCCATGGGGTTCTCCACTGAGTTACTTTGCTTGCTTTGTGTGAGGAACCTCATCTCTAAGCCAAAATGATGCTTACCCTCTAGGGAGAATACATATAGAAAAAACATATTTGCTAGCACACAAGAGTGATCACACATAAATTCTCTCCACTTTCCCATTACTCTTAGTAGTGTAAATGAATGAATTATTGAAATTTAAAAGAAAAAGAATAGTACTCATTTCAAATTTCAGTGAGAAAAAACTCAGCTATATCTATCTTCAGTTTTTTTTCATAATTTCCAAAAATTTTTTAAAAAATATTTCTCCTTATCGTTTATGTTAAGGATCAACAAGCCAACATAAAAGTAAACAGGTCCAACCCAGTTTCCCACCTACTTTTGTACAACCCATGACTTAATGGTTTCACATCTTTAAATAATTAGAAAAAAATCAAAAGAAAATAATATTTTGTGACTCACAAAAATTACCTGAAATTCAAATTGTGCTGTTCACAAATAAAATTGTTCCAGAACATAGCCATGTTATTCCCTTAGGTGTTGGTCATGATTGCTTTCAAGATACAGAAACAGAACAGAACAGCTGTGTCAGAGACCTTACAAGCCAGAGAGCCAAGGGGATTTACCATCCACACTTTAAAAAACAGTTTGTTAACCTGCTCTCATTTACTGATTTAATTACGAATTGCGAGATTTTTGTTAGTCATTTCTTAACTAAATACATACAGTGGCTCCCTCCCCCACCAAGATCTGGAACTTTTATCAATGGAATCGCCCTTGCATTAATGCTATGATAGCCCACTGAATCATTTAAACATAACTGCTCTATTAAGTCAGTTTCCTTTTGTATCATCTCTATTGTTTAATATCCTCACTTTTCAGTGGTCAGTTCCACTTACCTGATGGCATAGGTCTATCCCCGTGCAAATGCACTAGTCAGAAGACAAGATCAAGTAGCGTTTCCTACAGGCCAAATGAGAATCCTGGCCCTCTCTTAGTGAGTGTAAGACTTTCCTGTTTGGTGTGTAGTATAAGGGGCTGGACTTGATTCCAAATTAACTCATCTTTCTCAGGAAAGGAAGGAGACAGCCCATAACGCCTAGGCATCATTAGTCACCTGGGACCATTGTCTCCTTCACTTTCTTCTCCCAGCTCCAGGAATCCCAGTTCAGCCCTCTGAGCCATGGGTCATTAGGGAAAAATATGGTTATGGTCCACATAAGGATCAGTGAAGTGCTAGCAATTCCATATGAAGTACAGGAAGTTTTCAGGAAGAGACTGAAAGGCTTGTATCAGCTCCTCAAAAGGATCTATACACCATCTCCAAATGAATACAGATCTTAAGAGTCACTGTAATGAATTGAAGAGTGATCGAGTGGAAGTGAAAAGAAACCATGAATTAGAGCATCTCATCCAGTAGTATATGGTGAATGGTTTGGGGTCAAAAACAATGTTATTATTGAAGCATTAGAGCTTAACCAATTATAACAAAGGAAATAAAACCAACAGAGCAGAAGTCACCCTCTTATATCACTTAAAGTCTATGTTCTATCAGACTTTAAGGTCCCATGTCCTTCTGCATATGTGGTTTTATTTACTCCTTATAAAGCCAATATGAAAAAAGTGACATCCAAATGTTATACATGAGGCTTAAAAAGGTGGATGGATGACTCAGCCCTGTCCAACAATCTTGAGCTTAATTGGATAAGAAGATTCCAACTGTGGGGTTTATTTATGCAATGTAACTTCAAGCACTTATAACTGCTTTATTTGAACCCAGAGGAATTGAGTTCCCTACTGTTGCTGAAACAACAACTGGGAAAGCTGATCAGACCCAGGGCTTCAGTCTTGGACCTACAAGTTAATCCCCTAATGCTACTTCTTCCTTATAATGAGAGTCACCCCCTCTTTAATTAAAATCCTCTTACAAATGTAGACATTCCACTTTTACTAATAATTACTTGGAGAAGATTTTTAGCAATCAGCACTACACAAATATCTGCACCTCCTTGAAGACCCTAACAGTTGTAGTATTCTCTCGTCCTCTAATTCATTATTTATGTATTGCCACTGATAGACAGAGCTCTGTGTGGCAATTAACACAGGCCATCCAGTCTTCACTTGCAGAATGAGGCTGGGGATGAGCATTACTGCTTCGATCACAATGACTATCAATTGGAGAGCTCTCCCTTCTCTATAAAATATGTACTACCTGAAAGGGTGATAAACCACCCAAGCAATATGAACTGCATGTCAAGAAATGTATTATGAGGACTACAGTTTTAACAAGTCATTTACCTCTAACTTACTAGTGAGGAATCCTCTTAATAGGGCAAAGGACATCCAACAGTGGAGATCAGGCTCCAAGCTCAGGCAAATTCCCCATGATGAAATGAACCCCAGGCTGACAGCAACCGGCCTGATACATCACACCGGTATCTTTTATTTTTAATACAGGGATAGCAGGGATTCCTTGACTCATAAAATCCTTTATAGTTCCCTTGCATTCATAAGTCTCAAATTTCTTCTTATAGGTTGATTATTTATTCAGTTTTCTTAATCAGGGGTCTGCTGCATGTCCAGTTTGTTCTTCACTCTAGACCTGGGCATGCCAAGGTCAATATGGCAGAGTTCTAGCCCTGCAGAAGCTGATCCCTTGTGGAGTGGTGCTGGGTGACAGAGGGACAGGGGTCGTTCCTATGAAGACCATTAGCCATACAAGCACAAAGGAAGGGGAGCTACCATCTGCCTGCAGAACTTCAGCTCCTGTAAGAAAGGTAGGAGCAGCTCAAGAGAAAAGGACCAGTGGAAAATCCAGGAGGAGAAAATGGCACTTTCAAAGGCTGTGTCAGGACACCTCAGAATTAGCAGCGTATATTTGGTAGGGGCATATATTGGTTTGTGTACTAAAAGTGTGAGATGCTAAGCTGATCCTTCACTTAAAAGCCAATTAGTAGGACTTACCTCTTCTAATCCATGCTGTTCATGAGCACCTGCATCCTTTAGATCCATGCAACTAGCAAGCTGGCTTTCCATGAGCACCTAAAGAAGACATCTGTGGGAAAAACTCAACTGTCTCTTCCAGGACCAATACCATAAGCTCTTACATTGAGAAGTTATAATATCATTTTACCTCCTAGAAATTCATGAACTGGGTCACCACCAGTGGCCATATACTTTTGACCAGAATTATGGTCAAGCTATCGGAAAAAGGATCCTACAAGAACTATCCTCTCCATGTAAGATTTTGTATTGGGTCAGACTGAAGTTCAGGCATTAGCTCTGCTTCTCACTGATAGTTCAAGCTCGGGAGATACGTGTCATTTTACACTCTCAGTTTCCACTTGTGACAAGTGGAGAGAATACTCACTATTTTATCACAGTTTCACAAAGAGCATTTTTGAGGTCTATCTGCCAGTGGTTGCCCCTAAGATAGAAGGAATCATTATAAGGGGCCTTAGATCACATCTTACCCAGAGCAGGGTTTTCCAGCTTGGCTCCCCACTGGAATTGCTCCAGAGCAATCAAAACTTGCAAGTGCCTGTGCCCACTTCAGAAACTGGGGTTTATTAGTTCTGGGTACAGCAAACAGAGCACTGACAAAGGTGGAGACCACAACTATACACACAACATTTTAAACACTTCAAAATATCTTCCTCAAGAAACAGTATCTCACCCCACTTTTTTCTCAGTAAGATATGCTTCTTTTGGACACTTTTCTAAACCAAGTATGGTGGCACATGCCTGTAATTCCAGGATTCCAGCAGGCTGAGGCAAGAGGATAGCAAGTTTGTGCTCAGTTGGGTCAACTTACTTAGATAGACCTTGTCCCAAAATAAAAAGGATTGGGGCTGTAGCTCAATGCATAGGTCCAAAGTTCAGTTCCAATGAATGCAAAACAAAACAACAGCACTTTCCTGTCTTCTTTTTTTGAACATGGTAAGTGATGGCATTATTAGGGGATATTCCCAAATCCCTAAGAGCATAGAGGGGTATAGTGTACTGTCTTCTGAAGAACAAAACATGGAAATCCTAAACACAGCCATGCTTGGGCTCTCCATTTTAAGAGAGAACTGTCTAGCCATGAAGGAAGTCTGCACGTCTGCACATACTCATTGGCATTCTGATGTTGCCTAAGTCTGAATTCTTGTTTTCCCCCCAAAATTTACAGTCTGAAATCTAATCACATATGTCATTAGGAAGTGGAGACTGGGAAAGGTGATTAGATCCACAGTGTGAAACACCCAGGAACAGGATTACTGACCTTGCCAAAGAGACCCCGGGACCCTGCTCTCCTTCATGCAGACTCAGCCTGAGGCCCTCACCTGAGAAATAGAAAGCAAGCCCTCAACAAATCTTCCAGCCAAGTGCATGGAGACTAAGATTCTGTTGTTTATCAGCCAAGCACTCGTGTTAATTTGTCATAGCAGCATGAAGCATCTGAGACACGCGTACAAGGACAGATTGCCAAATACCGTGAGTGTTTAAATGTTGAAAACTGTATTGTAGTAGAAGACATGTTCATATTAATTCCCCTAAAAATATTCCCTTTCATTTTAGACACACTTATCTCATCATTTTTACCACTTCCAGAAGTGGTTCTGGAAGTTCTCTTCTCAAAAATACAGTGAAGCAGCCAGGGATTTAGCTCAGCAGCATAAGCGCCCACACAGTCATGAGTTCGATCCCCGGTACCCACCCCCCAAAAAAATATATATATAGTGAAGGCTACTGCTGTGTTCAGTAGAAAGGCAGGCTCATAAAAACATCGCAGTGTGTCCTTATTCACCTTATTCACTAGACCTGGCGCTGTGTGACCTCTGGTTCTTCCCCGAAGTCACAATGACTACAAGAGGGAAGCTTTCAAATCAATTCAGGAGACTGAAGCAGCCACAGCAGTGCAATTAAAGACATTCATGAAAGGGCACCCCAGAACTCCTTCAGAAAGTGTCAGGAACGATGGGATGAGTGGGCTTGAAGCAAGGGGGAGTATTTTGAATGGGATTTGTGGCAATGTGTTTCTTTATCGTAGCATATTCTCTAAAATTGTAAGCAGCTGTAGCATTTTTATCATACCTCACACCTATGACTTTGGATTTGCACAGGTGAGAAACTCATCCTGTCGACAAAGATGGCAGCCCTCTTTGTAGGACAGAAAAGCACAGCAGGGAGACAGACAGTCTCCTTGCCCAGCACTATGCTTAGTATTTCACCCATGGACAGATGTCCCCAGTGGCCACAGTGCTCCATTTTCAAATCCTCCTTCTGCGCGTCAGCCTCTAGTACCTCACTTTGCACAGGAACTCACAGCTGCTGAGCAGGTGGGGAACTTTCCCATTGTAACCCAGCTTACACGATATACCTTAAAATTCAGAACTTTTGACTCATCAACCCAAGTCTATAATCCCGAGAGTGCTTATAACTGCATTTTCTCTAATCTGCAAGGACACAGTGAAAAAAAAGATGGATCTCAAAGTATGGACTTCTTTTAAAGTGTCACCACTAGCATTGGTGATATTATAATTTCAGATCTCTGGTAAGGTAACAGTAAGGATAAGACGGGATTCTCTCAGCACAGATCCAGTCCAACATCTTAGCCTGACACAAGTAAGATTTGTTCCTCATGCCTGCGGAGTTTCCTGGGGACTGTCAGCCTTTCATTCATCCAGTATCTATGCTGTGTGGACTGTGTGGTCTCTGAGGTCCCAATGGGAGAGAAGAAATTGTGATCAGCACTTTAAAGGACTATTCCTGGCCACAGGTCATGATCATCAATTAACCTCTGAGGAAACCCAGGAAATATTTCTCCTATCTGCCCTCTTTCCCACTAAAAAAAAGGGGATCAAAACTTGAAGAGAAACTTCTCCAACACTTTTTTGTCTCTATCCTCTGAATTCTCCATCAAAAATGGTTATGTTTAAGCCTTATTGTATCAACTGGATTGGGTTGGGAGCTGTCCCAGGGATTGGTGGAAGACACTTCTGGATATGCCCGGGGGGGTCATACCACTGTGACTTTGGGTCTGTGTGGTCCCTCACTCCTTCCTCTCTTGCACTGCTCTCCTCTCTGCTTCTTGACCCCAGAAACTCAACATCATTGCTCAGTCACAGCCTGCCTTAGAGTCAGAGAGCCATCGACTAACTTCTTCCTAGCTTGTAGTGGCAGCCAGAAATCCTGGTGCTCCTATGGGTTTACAGCTGCATCTATCTGAACTTTGCTTCTGTGCTCACATGGCCATCTGTATGTATCTTCTCTTTGCATGAGCCCATCCAAAAATCCTTTGTACAAGGACACCAGTCACATGGAGTGAGGTCTCATCCAATGAGCTCATCTTCATTGGCTAATCTGTAATGGCTTCATTTCCAAGTAAGACCACATTTGGGGGTTCTGAGGATTAGGGCTTTAATGTGTCTTCTTATGGAGGACATAATTGAACCCTTAAAGCCTATTTTTGTTAAGATTGGCATCTCTGGGGTTTAAGGCATTTTGCTGTCCTTGAACATGATTTTAAAAGTCTGTGTATAGTGGTACACACCTGTAATCCCAGCAACTCAGGAGATCAAGAATTTGAGGGCGGCCTGCTGGATAACTTGGTGAGAATCTGCCTCCAAAAAAATTATGCAAGTCATACTGGCAGAACAATGACTTTTGTGTGCATGTACAGTACTCAGATGATTTGTGACTTTCACAAAAACAACTGAGGACCTCAGTCCTCTGCTATCAACGCTCTCCAGAAAAGAGTCATGGAGGCTTCTGGGCTCCATCTGTTGGATGGAAATACAAATACCTAGAAATTCCTTCTTGATCCATTCTGGTGGTTTTACTTCCAGATTTTCTGTAATAAAAAAGCACTGTTTCAGACTTTCAGAAATCAATGACTATCTTTTCCTTCACCATAAGATTTTCCAAACCTGACATTCATATGCTTCTGGCCCTCTCTTCCCTTAATTGATTCTCCATAAGGGGGTTCAGTTCAGACCATCCTGTGGTCTGCCAAAGTTGATGAGTGGAAAATTGTATTGGATTTGTTTTTCTTCCCATCACATTTGGGTTCTCTGCCCTCCTTCCATCACTGGCTGAGTGGCCTCAGGCAAGTCACCAGAGCCTGAGTTCAGTGTCTTCCTGGGTAAAACAATACGGCTTTTCATGGCTCCAGACCCACAGCAAATATTTGAAAACTTCTTTTGAATTGCTGGATGCTATGAGAGACATTGTGCACTTTTAATGTGGATGGAGATTTTTGAAAAACATGAAGCTTTTACCCAAACTTACGCAAGACGCCTCAAGCAGGTACAACATATGACAGACAAAGCTATGAGACATGAATTGATTTACTGATATCACTGAGGACACTGCTGGTCATCTTGAACCTGAAAATCTGAAGGAAATATAAAATATGAAATGAAACAGAAGTAAAGCCAACTAAAGCATAGTTACAAATAGTTGACCTTATGACAATAAAGGAAAAGATAAATAAACCAGCCAAGTTTCTGTGCCCTAAGTCAGGCACTTGGGAATATGACAGAACTGAAACACTGGCTTTTGCTTTTAAGGGGGACAAACAACAGCCCCCACCCTGTCAGCAGCCTTCAATGCATTTCTTCCTTTAATAGGGTTGAACAAGCCTCTCTGCAGCTCCATCTCCTCCCTTGAGAATTCTCGTCTCAGGGGATACCGCCCATGGCCCAGTAACACAAAATGCCTCTTGGCACTGTCCTCAGGATGCATCTGAGTGGCTCCCCTTTGACGGTGTAATTTTCATATTTCACCAGGCTGAAACCTCCATGTCCTTCTGTGCTGCTGGGCACCATAGTCTGCAAA
Source organism: Hydrochoerus hydrochaeris (assembly GCA_004027455.1). Taxonomy (NCBI): domain Eukaryota; kingdom Metazoa; phylum Chordata; class Mammalia; order Rodentia; family Hydrochaeridae; genus Hydrochoerus; species Hydrochoerus hydrochaeris. Next base: position 103,895 of record PVLA01000874.1, read on the forward strand.
GGGCTTCTGCAGCCCAGGCACTACCTGGGTGGAAGCAGCCCTTACACACAGTCTGCTCCTTGGGAAGTATTGTGCCAAGCCCCTGAGATTGAAAATGACAGGGTGCATTTACATGTACATGTGCAATTGAAGAGCAAGTCCTTGCTGGTGACAGTGTACCTCCCATAATAGCCCAGGAGTTCTCAGCAGCAGTGCTTGAGTAAACCCAAGGTCCCCACCCAACCCAGTGCAGGCCTCAATTAACACACCCTTCTGTCAAAGAAGACTAGGAGACCAGGGAATCAGAGGTCCTCCCACCCAGGGGACCCTTTTCACACTACCCCTCTCCAAACCCTGCTGTCTGCCCTGAGGTGAGAGGTGCACACACACAGAATGCTGATGTGGGCAGGCAACGCTGACTGCACCCTGGCTCACTCCTAATTGTATGCACACAAGCACACAGAGTGTACCGAATCCTAGTGTTCACCTGCACAAGTGTGCATGTCAGTACAAATGTGCGCACACACTCACACACTTGCAAGAGCGGGTAGTAGTACTGAGAATACCTAGGCTCTGGATGGGGCTGCCTGCATCTGTGGTCCCAAGGAAAAATCATCCCATGTGTTTGCTCTGAAGTTTAAACAAGAAAAAGAATGGGAAGTTCTTGGCACTCCAAGGTACCCATTCAAACACCAAAGGTATCATCATCATCATCATCATCATCACTATCATCATCATCTACCTGCCTTCCTCTGTGGACATGGAGCAAGTCTCCAAGCCATTTCTCCCTGTCTGGAAAGATCCTCCATAGAGAAATGGAACCCAGCAGGAACCGGAGGTTTCCCAGAGAAGTGGAATTGCTGAGAATCCAAGCTGGACATCCATTTGCCTTCCCAGATTAAACACATAATCAGCAACATGGACACAACTTCAGTAAAGAAAGGACTCAACCTTGAGTCTGAAATTTAGCTTACCAATCCCAAAGCTCCTTTACAACTCCTGGGGTTCCAAGGAAGACACCCCCACCCCAAGCCCAGACATTATGAGACTAGTTCATAGAAGTGAGAAGGCCTGTCCTCTGCCCTCTGGCAGGGCACCCTGGAGCAAAGGAGGCAGATTTGCATGTCAGTCAAGAGGGTGGGGTGGATAAGCACTCGCAGTTAAGCCGTGAAGTCACTGGTGCTCAGGAAAGTGGGTGTGTTAAGCATTTGGGGCCAGGAAGGAGGGCAGGCAGCCCACAAAGGCTTCATAGGAAGAATGAGTCTAGCTGGTGTGGAAGAATTGGATCTCCAAGGGTTGAGTGAGGTGGCAGGGGTGCCCTGACCCAGGGACCCTGTGCAGAGTGTGGAACAAGCTCCTTGGGTGTGGCTGCCACTCAGGGCTTGGGAAGAAGAAAGAAAGCCCTGGCTGACCCTGCCCGAGTTTGCTTGTTACACATATGACACCTGAAAGGAAGGTGGCTTCCAGAGATGTCCCTACTGCCTTTGTCCTTACACTGCCCTACTGCCTTCCAAGCTTCCGAGAAGCATTTCCCAATGTGTCCCCTTCAATGACCTTCCTGCACGCGTGTGTCACATGCTTTCACCCAGCCATGAGTGGAGCATATGAGCTCCAGCCCAAGGGACCACCCAGAGAGCACCATAGAAACCAGGAAACCTGTCTGGAAAGACACAGGTCATAGTAACACGGCCATGTGCTGCCAGCCAGAGCTGCCTAATTTGCTCATCATTTACGACTTTTGCTATTATATTACATTAAACACATTCAAGAGTGCATGAGCCCCTTCTCATTGTCAGGAGTAATCCAGCCTTTCACTCCTCAGTGGTGGCTGCTGGCGTCACCAGGAGGGACAGAGCCACTCTGGGGCAGCTGAGGGCTGGGGGTGGCACAGGAGTCTGCTTCCCTCCCACCTCAGAGCAGGAGCACAGACCTTCTCCGACAATTGTCCCTTCACAATTGTGAATTCAAACCACCCAGTTGCATAACATGGCATTTGTGGCCGCCCATTGTTCTGCCAGCCCTCTCAGCTTTTGTCCCTTCCTCTGTGTGCCGGACCCTGACTGTCCCCATCCAGGGACCACGCAGAGAGCTACATTCTTTCTTTTCCCTTGATTGCAGCGGATCTTTGCATTCATGAGTTATTTTCAAATGTTCCAGTTCCCGCCTCCGCAGCCCGCCATGATGGTTTCTATCTCAGTAAAACTGAGTGTGAGGATACAGAGGAAGAAAGGCAGAAACCTGCCTCTACAGGACAGCCCTCAAGATAACAGGGAGTTAGTTACCAGACATTGTAGTCAAATTGCAAGAGAGACTCAGTCATTATTTGGGTGTGGATGGAACCTTTCTTCCTCACCTACGCGGTGGATTTTATGATGTCAGGTTGCACCTAGCTGTAATTTTAAAAAATGCAGCTAATGTATGCGAGGGATCTGTATTACCTTCAACATATCTGTCTCTTTTCTGATACAAAACTTTTTATTTTACAGTTTTCTCTTATGAAATATAATAGGATTTTTTAAAAAGCCATAAGCATGTTGTCCCAAGATTAATGTCCTTTAAAAATTAAAAAGAAAGAGTAGGGGTTGGGGATTTAGCTCAGCAGCATAAGTGCCTGCCTTGCAAGCACGCCGTTGTGAGTTCAATCCCCGGTACCGATTAAAAAAAAAAAAGAAAGAAAGAGTAAAACCACCTCCCATGAGCATATTTGGAGATGTTTATCTTTGGCTACCAGCAAGGATGCACATGATACTCGTGAAGAAGGCTGTGGTCGAAGTCAGGCCAGCAGTTTGGATTGAATTCTGGTCTTGCACGGTGAGGAGACCCTCTGAGAGAGAGCTGCTGGCACAATCAGCAATTAGGAAATATTTTTTTTTTCCAGTAGCAGGAATCGGTCTCATGACCTCGCGCTTGCGAGGCAGGCACTGAGTGGCTGAGCTTTATCCCTGGCTGGCATCAGATTACTGGCGATAGTTCTGATGTCTGCGAGAAGGCCCCAGGCCTGAGTCTCCTGGCTACCTGGGGCCACATTCAGCTTCAAAACACTCCACCTTTATCCTTGGGACATAATCTCTTCCATCCTCAAAGCCTTTGTGCTTAAAACCTGTCTCATGTCCTGTCTGCTGACATTCTGGGTTATCTCCATATGATAAGGCCGCCTGACTTGGGATTTTCAAGACAGCTATAAAATTCCTTCGAATCTGGCCTTATATTAAAGTTTTATTACATAACCAGGGGATGAGAATCTTGGATGGCCATTGCTGGGGTTTTGCCTACCACAGAGACACAGTTGGGTGCTAGGGGTCAGCACCCAAGCTGGGGTTAGACAGGAATGGGAGAGGTCACGTGTTCCTGTATCCCGTTAGCTCCCACCCTGGCCTCTGCCCTGTGACCTACCATCAATAGCTGGATTTCTTGCCAACTAGGCCCCAATTTCTCTACTTAGGAATATACACATAAAATATTCAAATTTCATAAGAATTTTGAAAAACTTGAGCTAATTCTCCTACAAGATTTTGCAATCTGCCTGGCATGTAATAGATGGTCAACAAACACTGGCTATTATCATTTCTGTCATTATCATTAACTGCATAATCAGAGATAGCATCATTCATACTAATATAAATGTAACCATAAATAAGTGAGTGGTTTTAAAAGGAGGTGAGCTTAGGCTCACACTGGAGAACAAGTATAACCACAAGAGAGGAGCTTGAAGATTTCTAACACAAAGTAACAAGGAAAACAGATAAAAGTGAGGGTTGGGGATTTAGCTTAGCGGCATAAGTGACTGCCTGTAAAGCGCGAGGTCATGAGTTCGATGCTCCCTTCCAAAAAAGGAAAGAGAGATAAAAATTATTTGGTTGGTATATGTTTATTCATATATTGACTGATCACCCTGCACCCAAAGATACAGACAATTAAAACATACATATCCATGTTTATAGTAGCACAACTCACAATAGCTAAATCTTAGAAGCAGACTACATGTCCATCAGCAAATGAATGAATAAAAATTCTGTGTACTCCCCTGCCATAAAGAAGGATAAATTTGAATCATCTGTAGAAAAAAATATGGATGCACCTAGAGATCACAATATTAAGTGAAATAAATCAGACACACAAATTTTAACATGGTTTCTCTTTTATAAGAAACCCAAAGCATAAATAAAGACCAAAACATAAGATAGATACTAGGAAATGAGATAGCTCTTTTGCAAAAGGAAGGGGACCAAGAGATGGAGGGAGGAAGGTTAAAGGAATAAAATAAGAATTGAGATGTTATGTCAGCTCCCCATGATGCATGTAATCATCAAATACTGCAAACATGTAGTAATATATAAAAATAAAATCTTTATAAAAAGTGCTTTGGGGGCCTGGTACAGCTTCTGCTCCAGAGCATGCCCCTCAGGGGGCAGCGTGAGCCCCATAGAAATCCTCAGATTGGTGACCCTGCAGGAGTGATCATAGGAGCCCAGGTTCTTATACACCAAGACCCTACTTAGTGCTTTACATACTGTGATTCCTGAGCTTTGCCACAGATTCATGAAACACATACTGTGAATATCACAGCTCTTTTACAGAAAAGGAAACTGAGGCTGGCAAGACCTCAAGCTGATGAGAGGCAGGGATGCAGAAATACCTGATCTGTCTGGGCCAGCGGCAAGTATTTTTGCTCCTCCTCCTGCCTTCTGTCCCCCGCTGGATTTCTCTGACCCCTTGCTTTTTCTGGTCGTGTTCGTCCTTTGTACATGACCCATCCATTTCTGGGGCCTCCAGCTCCTATTTCCCACCTTCTTCTCTGTTCTTTGCATCTTCTTGGGCTTTAGCCTACAAATGGCCTGGGACCACCTTCCGAAGAGTTTCCTGGGGTGGGTAGAGCCTGGGACTCTGCATTTCTAACCAGCTGCCACAGTGTCTCCTCCAGGGACCATGAATGAGTAGCAAGACACCAGCAGCTCATGGGCCCCAGCATGGCAATGATCATGGCTGTTACTTCTGTAGCTTCCAGCATGTTCCTATCTATGACACAGGGATTATATCAAAGCACTTTGCCCTTAGCCTAGATCTATATTTTAAAATAAATGATAGAGTTGAGATTTTCTTCTATTTCTTTATTTTCTCCTTTGTTCTTTTATATATTCCCTTTCCCTCCTCCCCACACTCTACAGTTTTAACTTGTTTTTATCTCAGTCATTTCTTTTTCTTACGTAGCCTTCGAGGATCTCTAAGTTCTTACAAAACCTTTGTGACTTTCTCAATGACATTTTTTGTGGTGAAAGTTCAGTTTCTAAAATTGATTATCCCCTCTCTCAATAGCATCAGCCTGTGCAGAAAACAAGACTGTAAACCTGGATTTCAGGGGAATTTTTTGCTCTTTCTTCTTAGAAAACTTCCTGCGCACTGGCCCCACAATCTTTCAGCCTCTCTATTTGAGGCTGAGCTGCCTTCTATATCTTTATTTTCTCGCCCTTCAGTTCTCCTTCTCCTTTCTTCTTAGATCATGATTTGTCATTTCTGAGTTTTATCTCTGATGATCCAGAACAAAGGGTACATCTTAGACTGTCTCTTTATCACACAGAGCAAAGTTTTAGACGGTGCCTTGTGGACCATTGGTCTCTGAGTCATGTTGAGTTTGAAGTCACTGACACAGATTAATAAAACAGTGACATGATAAGGCCTAATAATGAAACCAAATGCCCTGCCACGCTGGGTATGAAGTGAAGTTTATTCTGTTTAGTCATCAAATACCATGACCTACTGCTGTGCAGCAACCCTTTCTGCTATCCCTTCTTTGAAAGAGGCCTGTGACTGACCAAGGAGCAAATCAATTTGGGAGAGGTAAGTCCTTTGCCCCACATTGGAGGGGAAACTTGGATGGGATTTATGGAGCCTGGAGCCCATCTCAGCTTCCTCTGGACATTAATCTTTCCAGAACTTATCATGCTACAAGCATTGCTCTTGTGGTTCCCACTCATATCCAGTCAGGACAACCAGATGTCTCCATGCTTGGGCTGGTATGGACATGGTCCCTGCTGACTATTCCAGTGCTCCGTCTGGGTTGGCCTTCAACTCTGCCAGGCTCCCCAGAATGCGGACATTGCTTCCACAGGGCTTGGGGAGGGGAAATCACATGATGGCTGCCACACAGAGTTCATTCACTTCCAATTCTGACACCTAGGAAATTCTTTTCTGCCAGAGAAAGTTTTGCCCTTGCTTTTCCTGGGCCTCAAGAGCTAGAATGCTCCTCAATAGAATTATCCCATAACAGTTCACTCAAGTTTCAGGGGATTTAGTCTTCACATTGGCCACTTTGCCATATAAATATAGCACCAAGATAATGCATTTTAGAAAGACCCCAATTTATCAGTCTGTGGCTCTGCTACACAGTCTATTATAAATGCAGGATCTCGGACCTCACTCCAGCCTCCTGAATCAGAATCAGCATTGTTAAAGGATTCCGGGTGAATTTGCATGCCCATTAGATTGTCAGTCATTGGCCTGTACATTAGCTTTGACTCTTACCAGATGAAACCAGATGACCTGACTGGGATGAGCTAAGCGCTCTTCTCCCTCAGTTTACAACCTTGAGAAGAATGACTTGAAATCTACCTATGTCCACATTTGCTTTGCATAAAATAGGCTCAGAGAGGACAGGAGACACCCACACATGCACACACACTCACACATTCACGCAGAAAATGATGGGGCAGCCTTTCTCGGGATCAGGCAGCTCAGCCTCCTGAACCAGCACCACTTCCTGGATCAAATACAGGAACAAATTTAATTCAGGCAAGGGGAGGAGAAGAGCCTCCACCAGCATCACCTGTTTTAAACCTATTTCTCAGTCATCGGTCTGAAATCCATTTCCCCTTTGGTTTAAGCCTGAACCTTTCTGAGTGCTTTAAAGAACATTACATCAGAGAGATTCGCTTGACTGGAAGAGCTCTGCTAATGTTCCTGGAAACAGGCAGCTTGGTCTCCACTCATCGTGAGCCTGGCTTCGCTCATGTCACCATTAAGGTGACAGCAGATCGGCTCATTGGTCCAGAGGGTGAGGAATCCCCCACCAGTTTGATTTTTATTGACCCAGTTGCCATGCATGGTGTGGGGCCTGATGTCCAAGAGGGTAGCAGGAAGAAGTAAGGAAAGGATCTGGGGTGAGCAAGATTGGGAGCTGAAGGTTTTCTGAGAAGTACAAGGTCAGGAGAAGTCACAGGTACCTTGGTACACAGCAAGGTTCTGAACAGAGACCAAGAACATGACTTTCACCAACAGCTTCCTCGATTGAATAATTGTCCCTTCTACCTACCATTGTTGTTCTTGGCTTCCAGAACTGTCTACTCTTTCTTTGGAGAAGTTGACCTAAGCTGTATCTATGTCTCTCTGTGTCTCTGTGTCTCTGTCTGTCTCTCTCTCTCTCTCACACACACACACACACAATCTTAAGGAAGAGGTGAGTAACACCATTGGCTCTCCAGGACCAAAGCAAACTCTTTGGTAATTTGAGTGCTGTCTTTATTTGTACATTCCTTCAGAAAAATGTCACATTATTCATGTTTTTTGAAATATCTGTTAGGCATCTTAATTTCTCACTTCCAGATCTCCTTTAAAAGTTGTTTTTGTTTTTGTTTTAACTCTTGGGGTTCTTGTTATTGTCTTAAGGGAATTTAAAATTCCCTTAAATTTTTCTAAAGAATAGGAGAAAATAAGAAATTCTCCTTCCTAGAAAAAAAAAAGTCTAAAGTTCCCACCAGCACAGATGTTCTGATTTAAGGAAAAAGTTTATACCCATCTCCTTAAAAATGTATTTAAATTTTCCCACTATGGGGCAAAAAGAAAGAAAAAAACAGCTCACAACACGTACTGAGCTAACAAATGAGGCCCAGAGAAATGCAAAAATCAGGGTTCATGTGAGTACAGGACAGAGTCTTAGGGGTCTGGAAATAGATAGGACCCAGGGTTTTCAGTGTCATCCACGCATGCTTGTGTTCACTGAGGGTGAAGAGCTGAGTTACAGAGATGGGTTTTAGAGTTTGGTGAAGCAAACCCTAAGTTTCCCCTGTCCCACCATAGCAGATGGTCACTTCCAATCATCTCAGATATCTGCCTCCCTATACCGTCCAAACTAAGCCGGACAGCTCACTCGCCATCTCCTCAGCCATGCACCCCTCCCCTGGCCTCTGGTCATCAGCACCAAGTTTTGATGGCTTGGTTGGAGGTGACCAAAGTCCCCTTCACCTGACCCCAAACTGCTGGTCTAATGTTGGCCCTGTCATGATCCCTATGCAGCGATTCTCCAGTCATAATTGGAGTAAGAATCAGATCCTTGTCCTGTAATCAGAGCTGGACTCCTGTCCTTTGGGGCTGACCCAGGGATCATGGGACTTGCCAAGTTGATTGGATGCCACAGGGGAAATATATCATCCTGAATTTTGGTTTGGACACTTAGTCTTCCTGATTGCATTCTCATTCCATCACAAACTTATTTTTTAACTTTTTTTTATTGGTCCATGTCTGCAGTACCTGACATCCGCATTTATCTCACGGAGTGGGGACATGCAGGTAATGTGTGTCGATTCTTTTTTTCACCCCCCCATCCTCTTCCCTCCCTCCATCTCTAGATCCCCTTCTCCATTTCTATTTCTTTAGTTCATGTTTATGACACATGATTGGATTCACTGAGGGCAGCTGGCACATGCACATGAGTCAGACTGTTGCCCAAAACTCAGGGCGGCTCTGAAGTACAGCAGACTTGTATTTGAACATGGCATCTGGCGCTCCAGTTGGTATGATTCAAGTAAAATAATGCAGTCTAGCTATAGTTGGATGTTCACCAGATTCCATGTGTCTGGGTCCCCAGAGTGGCACCAGGGAAGAGGCAGTAGGGCCTTTAGGTAAGGCCTAGTGGGAGGTTCTGAAGGACTTTGAAAGGGGTCTTGCAGCCCTGGTGTCTTCTTGTCTCCCTCTTTGGTCTGTAGCTCAGGATGGCAGCAGTTTGCCTCTCCATGTGCTCTTACTATGACCTACCCCCCTGGTTAGAGGTGCAAAGTAATGAGGTCACCTGCTCTTGGACTGGTACTTCCAGAACTGTGACCCAAAATAAGCCTTTTTTACTCATAAGCTAATTGCTTCCAGTATTTCATATAGTGTCAAAAGTCTGGCTGTGATGGTTTGTATGTAGGTGTTCCCCCAAAGCCTCACAAGCTCATAGGTGGGGTATTTTATAAGGAGGGATTGGGTTGTGAGGGCCTGATCCTCTGGAGTGAATTAGTCTGCTGATGAATTGTAGCTCAGCGAGACTTAGGAGGTGGAACCTGGTTGGAGGAGGTGGTCGCTGGACCATGGCCTGGAAGGGCCTGTCTCCCTCCCTCCTCCCTTAATCACTCTCTCTGCTTCCCACTGCTGTGCCGTGCGCTGTTTCTCATTTGCCCTGTTTTGGCACCAACCAGTTATGGACTGAAATTTCTACAAACTTTGAGCCAAAATAAACCTCTCCTCCTTTAATTTGTGGGTGTCAGGTATTCTGTGATGAGAAAGTAGCTAAGACACTGACCAATATACATACATGAACCTTGTAGAGAAATTATCAGAAATAAATGACATGATATTCTTGCATCTGCAAGAAATGAGCCATTTGGGGCACTCATCCGACATGCAGAAACTAAAGTGCTCCCACCAGGAATGTTTTATGCATTTTAGAACTGGTGACCCTCATCAGGAATCAATTTGAATCTGGCCAAGCAAGTGGCTGCTCCTAACTGCCTGGCCATCCTCCATACCTGTGTTCTAACACACATGGCTTTGTTCATCACCGCAGATAATCATGCTCATTTCCTGCCTCGAGGCCTTTCCATGCACCACTTATTTTTCCTGGAATCTTATTTTTCCCTTCAACACATATGCCCTCAGTTGCCACAGAGTGTCAGGTGCTTTGCAATGGATGCTGTGCACGAGTGTGAGCTTGTGGACTTTATATCTTATATGCGTGAGAGAGGGTGGGGCAATTGTGGAAAGGCTGACAGCTAGCAAAATCTAACAAAGGAATTATTTCAGAGTCATAAGTGATACGAAGATCCTTGAACAGGAACATAGGAAATGGCGACTGGATACCAAGTCAGTGAAACCCTCCTCAAGGAGGATTTTGAAGAGGGGGTGTTTTGGAAGGAGGCTATGTTCTAAACTGGGACCTAAATGGTAAAGAGCATGTGACTAGCTGGAGAAAGACCATCTGAGGCGGAAGGAATCCCAACAACAAGAGTGTGCAGTAGCTTAGTTGCAAGATGCCTGCCGGGGCGTTCCTCATTCCCTGTACACTCGCATTCCCCCCACACCAAGATGTATCAGCTACTTCTTTCTGTTGTTGGAGATGGTCTGTCTCTTGATCAGTATGATGGAGAAGGAATGTGACATTCTGAGATTACTGAGGTCATGAAAATACTTGCAGCTAGTCTAAGCCCCCTGGACACTCTTGTGACATGTTCCTCCACTCAGATTCCATTCTCCAAGCTGTGAGATGCCCAGGATTCACAGAGATACCACTTATAGCTGTCCCACCAACAAACACAATGGACTCCCAGCCCACCATCCAATCTCCAGTCATTCGAGGGCGCCATCTTTGTTGTCTAGTTCAGCCAATCCTTCGCATACCTCCGTGTACCCACTCCAGCCAACAACTGAACTACAAACAAAACCCACCACGCTGAAATAGTCCACTCAATCACAGAACTGGGAGCTACCATCATCAACGTGTTTGCAAGTCACCAAGTTTTGTGTTGATTTGTTTAGGAGCAAAAGATAACCAGAACACATTATCACTCTTGTCTCGACTCTCTGCGCTCATAACATCTGTGCTTTTCATTCACCTCACCTCTAAGGGACAGTTAAATTATTACCTTCAAATATTTTGTGATTCTTTTTTCATGTCCCTCTCTAGGCTATGTTTGAAAACAATAAACACTTGTGTGTTTTGCTCACCATAACACTCACAGCCCTGAGCACGGAGCCTGGCGTGTTATAGGGACTCCATGCTCCTCAGAAAAGAGAAGCAGAATGAATAGGTTGGCTTCAGGGTAAAGAACTGGTTGTTCACGCCTGAAAACTTAGATAACATTGTTCCCAAACGCTGCTTCTCCAGTGTCTCTATCCGACTACAACTTTTATCAAAGAATTTTTTTTCCTGTGAAAACATCAAGTGCCTAGGACATGTTGTGCTTAGAAGAATTGGTAAAAGCTGATTCTGTGAACCCTCAGGGGACAAAGGGTCCCTAACTGGATGCACGACCCATAGAATATGACCTGCACTTTCTGGGTTTCTAGCTATTCCCAGGGGGTCTACAACATGACCCAGCTAATTCCAGTGTGGCTTCGAAATTATGGCTCAGCTAATTCCTCCTGACTCATCTTCCACTTCGAGCTCTCTCTTTCCTGCATATATAATAGAGATATTTTTATGTCTTACCATCGGGTCTTGTGTTTATTATTTATCAGCTAGCTTGCCAAGTTCTTTATATTCATTATCTCATCTAAACTTGCAGAAGCTTATGAGACACAGAATCCCTCTCAATTACAGATTAGTAAATTAAGGCACAAATTGGTTAGGAATTTGGCCCAAAGCCATGAAGTTAATAAGTTACAGAGGCTGTCTTGAAAACAAAGCAAACAATGAGACTCAGTCAAAGAAACAAAAAGATCTGAATGTCTTCGCAACATGAGTTCTTGTCCATTCTGCCCAAATATATCATAAAAGGGAACATGGCCTCCTTTACCTCCAGCCCCATCTGGTCCCAAAACCTGACTCTTCACTTGAGAATGTGGTCCAGAGCTGGATGCACCATAGAACATGACTCACAGAGACCCCTGGCCAAGTTGTAAGGCCAGGAAAACTGTGGTACTGGGACTGGATCCCCTTTCCCCACCAGTGCTAACCAACCCTGGAACACATTTGGATGGACGCCATTTGCAAGAGAGACCCACTCAGCCAGCAGCCAAGGGAAGGGTGGAGGAGTAGGTCATGGGACACGTTCTGGGGACCTGGTAGCCTGATAGAGCAGATGTGGTCACTGCCAAATGGGGAAAGAGGCACAGAGCACAGCCAGAGTGAAACACCAGGTGCGGGATGCTTGGAGTCTGGGTGGGCCACTTTGGAAACTCAAAACTGATCAGCATGTCTGGGAATTTGAAAGACTGACTCAGAAATCCCCAGGCCCTTGGCTGCACCATCACGTTCAGGCTGTGGATCCCACAAGCGATCTCGAACTAATCTTCGTGCCTTCCCGGTGCCCCACTCCCCATCCCCGCCCTGTGCCATAGCTGCCTCATCAAGTGTGAATCACAAAACCACATAAACTGCAGCGAGGCCCTTTTCTCAGCGGGCTGCTGGGAACGTAAACAATCATACTGTAAATATGACTTAGGGAAGGCTTTAGCAAAGTGCTTAAAGGAAATCCATATTTTTTATGTAAACAGTCTTCTGTTTACCTAACATGGTAGAGACTTCTGCTTAACTCTGAGAGATCTGAAAGGAGATCATCAGGAAGCAGTGATGACCAGGAGATGGCAAAGTCAAGACAGTGCAGGAAGCTTACTTCAAAATTCCCCTTCCATCCCTATGCAGTCATGTGGGAAGACAGCTGGGCTCTTTTTGTGTTTGACACTTTTGTTACACGATTAGACAATAAAGGGAGATATAAGCAGTTTTCTCTGCATGGCTGTGAAAGGGTCTTTTGGAGGGTCTTTTGTGGCATATATGTGCATGTATGTGTGTGAGGGAGAAAGACAGACAGACAGACAGAGGAAAAGTGTCAGAGGATCCTGAACCCAGACATTCCAGAAATCATGGAAAAATTCCCCATCATCCCTCTCTCTCCCTTGTCTCAGAGCAGAATCTTGATCCTAGGTGATGATCTACGAGGACAGATGTCAGACAACTTGAAAATTCCTTATTGTTGCTAACCACAAATATTCGGGGTTTGTGTTATCTAGGTTATAATGAGAACCTGCCAGGGAAGAATTCAGACATACAAATCTTTGTGTAAACCACCTTAAGAGTCTTAAGCTGACAAAAGCCAGAGAAAAGTCTGAAATTTTGTCCTCAGAGTACCCATAACTGAGTTCGGGTTCTTCATATACTGTAATGGAACTCTAGTAGAGCGCCAGATTTCCACAAGTGTCACGCTGCGTTTGAGCTGCAAAAGTCCTAACTTTGTTCTTTTGTCTTACCAGTCTTTTCCAATGCTCCTGAATATCTGGAGATGGTAAGGTGCAGGAGGAGTTGGTTTTTTAAGGCTTCTGAACAATGATGGTGGAGTTTACCCACTCGGGAGGCAGGAGAATAGTCTCAATGTTACTTCTTTCTCATCACTGTGGACTGCTTCTGTTATCTATCCAAAATCCACCTCTCTTCTGCCAAGGGCTCAAGATAATCACACATTCATTTCTTTGCAATAACTTTGCATATTCACTTAGTCAAAAAAGCAAGGCAGCTAAACCATGACCATTGTATCCATGATAAGAGGCTGATTACAAGTCCTTGGCTACTACCCCTGCCATGCCTCAGTGGCTAGACTCTTTCCTGTCATCTATGAGCTGCTTTCAGCAAATCCCCCATCTTAAGCATAAGTCCCTGGGAGTCAGTTTCTGTTGCTCACATTCAAGAATTCTAACTAAATCCTCTTCTTCCTCCAGATGTTGAACTAGCAGATGGGGATTCAATGGTGAATAAAAGTCTTTTGATAAGACCAACGTTCAGCTATTCATTTTTTAACAGACATTTTATTTGGAGAGTCTATGGCATGCATGCTTCTGGGAGCCAGCAGTAAACAAGTTGACACAGCTTCTTTCCTTATAGATAACATTGTCTCCTGGAGAGAAAAGGCTTCACTATACAAATGAGAGAGTGCAGAGAGGAAAAACTCAGAGTGCAGTCAGCACACATCAAAGGTGAGCATCTCATTTCAGGACCTAGAGTGACCTAGGCCCCGATGGGCACCATTGGTCAAAGGAACAGTCAATGGGTAGCTAACTATTTCACAGAGCTCAATGGAATTTATGGTAAAACAATAATATCTCTACTAACATGGAGAAAAACTGATGCTAATCATCTTTCCCTCCTGTCTTAGAAATCTAACCTGTTCTGTTGAGAATGGCGCAAACATGTACAATGCCATTAACTAGCTGGGCTAGGCTGCCTGACCACATTTACATGGGTACACCTGAGTCCACTTTTGTAGTGAATGGGCACAGGTCTTCAACAGACCAGATGAATGCCCAGGTCAGGTGTGAGTTGGATTCCTTGATTACAGAACAAAGATTAAGCAATTTTTTAAAAAAGGACTACTGACATGTATCATACCTGGTACTGTGTGTGCCAATCAGATGTTGATCTTATATATTATCATACTCTAACCACATGGGTAAGAGTTTTCAATTTCGTAGACTCACTCCATTTATTTTAGCAGAGAGAAAGGGAAGGAAGGGAGCGAAAAGAGTGAGAGAGAAAAGAAGGTTAAAGGAGAGGAGAGAGGAAGGGAGAGAAGAGAAGCAAAACCTCCCTGAATCATCTGATCAACAGTAGGCCTATGACCTCGAGGTGGCAGTGGCCTCGGTGCTGGCTGGGCTTTCATCTGCCCGAGGTTGTATCTTTTCACTGTGGCCTCTAGAAATCTAGGAAACACACTCATTGCCATGTTGGCTATTTTATCAGCAGTTCCTATAAACCACAGGGCATTATCAGTTTTCTGGCCAGTCACTCAGACTTTTCAAACTCTGTATAGGCTGCCAGTAACCCCTTCCCCACAAGTTAGCAGCATCATTACCCAAACCAAGAGGATTATTTACTTTGTCTACTATCAAGGCAGTTTTGGAGTTTCAGGTTACCGTCTTCTGGTGCCCAGGAGGATTTAGCACTCTAATCCAAACATTCATCCCACTATCCATTCTTTTCTACACATATGCTTAAAATTCTCCCAAGCTTGATTTGAGCAGCTGTATATCCACCTATTCTTCCATCTATTCATCTCTTTACCCATTGATCCACTCATTCATTTACAGATGCAGAAATCCACCTATCTCATATACCCCTTCTTAATCACTCATCCACTTCTCACCTTCTCCATTTAGCTGCTCACTGACCAAGTAAGCAACCTAGTATGTTATACATTTATTAATCCAGAGATGAATCTATTTATTGCCTACTCAATCACCCACCATTGCTACACTTGATGACTTTATCATTCAATCTCCTGAGCACCTGTTCAAGCAATCTATGGCCAGAGACTCTGTTGCTCCTGTTGAAGGAATGAGGATGGATAATATTTTTTATCACCATTTCCCCATTTATCTGCCAATCTCTCAATTCATCATCTTATGTGTCCTTTCTGGTAGGATTCCACTCCTGTGGACACTGAATTGGGTACCGGGTGAATCTCAGCAAGGTTGGGAGAAAAAAATTAAGATGAAGAAGTTCATGCAGAGTCATGAACCAAAGTGATAATTGGGAAAGATTTGGAAATGAGAGGAAAACCCATGCAAGAAATGATTCAAGAGCTCCAGATATCAATAAAAAGCAATAAATTTTTCCATATAGGTATAGCAATACCTATCAAAAAGATTCTCATTCATGTATTGAATTTAGTCATAAAAGATGTCAGTCAAAAGATCTGGAACTCTCTCTGGATCAGAAGGAAGCCTGAGAAGGTGTCTAGATGGTGAAGACATACACAGCCATCCATTCATCTATAACACATCCATCCATCCACCCATCTACCTGCCCACACAGTCACACTTTGTCTACCATTCATCTCCATTTCCTTTGCTCAACCACTACAGGAGAGTTTCTCAACTAGAGTTTCATAGGGAAGTAAAGCCATTTAAATTTGACTCATGCCTGCATTCCAAGAATCTTCCATGGCTACTGACATATAATAAATGTAAACTAAATATTTATCAAATAAATTCAGGACTACACTTAGCTATACTAGATAAAACATGAAAGGCAGCACCTTGATCAGATAATTCAACTGGTTCTAGGCTAACATGAGTGAGTTCACTTTTCGTAATTCCTTATACAGCAATGTGCGGGATCCATCTTATCTACCTTGGCGAAGTTAACATGCTAGTGTGAGATCAGGAGCAGTTCCGGCATGTCTAGAAGACATGACTTTAACTGTTTGACAGAGTGAATCCATCTCCCTCATAGCCTACATGCCACTGGAGAGGGCTAAGGCCAGATTTATGCCTTAGGAGCTAATCAACCAGATCTTAGGATTCAGTAGATCCAATTATTTTTGCTCAATACCAACTTGATGAGGTCACCACATAGACCCTAAGTCAAATTGACTATGTTGGGGAGAACTGCATTTATGTAAACAGGCCCCTGAGTTTTTCATATAACCAGTGTCAGTGGGAGAGGATCACTCTGAGTTTGGTCAATAGAGTCAAGCTATCTGGACAACCCAAATTGAAATCCTTTTATTTCTTGAGAAACAAAATAAGGAAGTCTTTTTAATTTAAACTAGAGGCAGCACAGCATGTTACTGGCAGCATAGGAGACAGAGTGCATAAAACCAGTGGAGGTAGATATTAGCCCAGCATATTATTAGGTCTGTAGCTGGGGCAAGTTACACCGAATAGCTCTAATCCTCGGTTTCTCTAGCTGTAAAATGTAGAAATAGCTTTCCCTTCACCTTGGATGCTAGCCAAGAAGCTACTGGGAAAGTCTGGCTTAGACAAAAGGAACATCCAATAGAACAGCTCCTGCTGTCTTGATTCTCTGACGAGTAGTTGTGTGTGAGTAGCTCACCTTCTTCGAGATCACTTGCTCAAAACTGCAAGAAGAAAGTAAAGTCCTGTAATATCAGCGTAAACTCTAGAAGGCAAAGGGCTTTGCCAGTGTTGCCTCTCGAGCTCCACCTTCCCTGCTGTCATTGACAGCACAATGAGGGTCTTGCCCACAGCACCTGTGAGGAGCACACAGGGGCCCAAGCTGGGTGAGGAATGTCTCCCCCGCATGCCAGGGTCAGGGGCTGAACCTACGGTCTGCAGATCCGAAGCCCAGTCCTGTCTGTGCTGACACAGTCATAAAAAGAGATTGCACCAAACGAAGAGGACGGAAGACAGAAAGGCCCTCCTGGTCCCCAAGAGCACTGTCCAGTGCGCTGGATCAGGCGTACAGTGTGTGGTTTGCTGAGGCCCAAACAGGTGCCACAGACCTGTGGATGCCCTGCATGTACAAGAGTCCCTTGAATCCCCCTGTGACTCCTACAAGAAGTCTGTGTTTTATTTCACTATTTCCCTGCTCATGCCTTCTATTTTCTTATTTATTTATCTGAACCACTAAATTATCCAATTAGTGACAGATATCGTTGACATTCGGGCCACTGTGAATATTTACGGCATACTTGTTCACACATTTATCTAAATAGGTGGCGTGCCTGAGCTACGTAATAAGGAATAATGATTCTTTAGAAGACTTACAGGAAATTATAAAAGGTGGAAAAAGTTTTGCGTGGCGAGCTGCAGCCCCCGATCACATCTATCAAGTCTTCCCTGAGACAGAGCAATTGCATAGTAATGACAAAAAATTTATAGTAATGAATAAATCAATACTCAGCACTGCGGCAGTTTCAGATGCTACTTTTATGGGCCCACCTGTGTCTATTATATAACCCTTAGCGCTGGAGTGAGAGCGCGTGGTAAATGCCAACAGCCACTGTGAGAATGGACCAGCTTGGGCTCCTGAGAAGGTGGTGATCCATCAACTTCCCCTTTCAAGCAGATCCATTCATATCTGCGAGGTCTAAAGCTGAGCAGCTTAGGATGATCAAGGACACAGCGAACCAGTGTTTGTTTTAAGAATGGAGCTGTCACTTCCTGTTAAAGACAGTGGAAACTAGAAACAAACAAATAAACAAACTGGGCTGGGTGGGATGGGTAAGTGAAGGGCAAAGAAATGTAGGAAGAGAATTTTAGCCCACACAGTCTCTTCAAAGGCTTTTTTCACTCAGAAAAACAAATGTGTACTAAATGCTAGCTGGGCACCAAGCGTACTTCTAGGTGGGAGCTGGTGAAGACATCAGGTAATAGGGTTAGGTGGGAAATAATTCGGGCTTTCCAGGCCATAGGTCCTCTGGTGTCAGTATGCAAATCCAGCCACAGGATAAAAGTGACTGTAAACTGTACGTTAAATAAGGGGCCTTCTCTGTGGCTGGCCCAGGACCCTCATCAAGTTTGAGGCCAACCTGGACAATTTAGTGACCTAGAGAGACCCTGTCTCAAAATAAAAAGTAGGAAAAGGTCCAGGGATGTAGCTCAGTGCAAAAGCCCAGAG